>VZTV01062395.1:0-65708 GCA_013400875.1 Anhinga rufa
TGATTCTATGATTCTATGAATCAAGGGGATGTTTGAATGCCTGGGATGGTTTGGCTTGTGATTGTGTCACCCCTGTGAGGACACCCCTGTTATTCTCAACTGCTCTTTTGCTACTTTATCTATGATCTCTTTCTCACATGTCCTTTTTAGCTGGGTGAAGTTTATATGCTTTAACCATATGGTAACCAGCCATTGCTTAACTTAAAATCTTGCTGCTGAGCTGAGCAGAAAGCCAGTTGTACTCCCAGAAAGCAATGCACAGACTCTGCTTTTCTCTCCAGCACCACACAGAGATTTAGAAATGTCTCCTTCATGCTCCCATTTTCAACAGCTTCCCCCAGCCAGCTGAAGGCTCAACCTCATCCTTCTTTCTGAATATGGCTGACACGGACCACAGTGAATGTAGCACTGGAGCCGTGACAGTTTCTGATAATCTCAGCTTTTTTTTTTCCCTCAAGAAAGAAATTGATTTGTATTTTATCTGCTTTTGGCAAAAGCAAGCAAACAAACAGACAAAACAGCTACCGTGGAAAGGTGGGGCCCGATGCCTGCAGGAAGGCAGCAGCTTCTGGCGAAGAGCTTCAGAAAAAGCCCAGAGGCCCCAGGGGTGGGAACGCTCTTTCAGAATTTCTTGGATACTTGAAAAGGAAAGGACAATGGATTTAATCTCCAGGCAGATTATTTCTATTAAAGCTCACAAGACAGTAAAGGTAGGGGTGGCTCCATGAAAAGCATGGGCAACTTCACTCCCCCAGGGTCCCCAAGCGGAGATGCCACCACAGCCTGATGCCACACCTGTGCAGCCTTGAGGAGCGGGGAGGCAAAGGCAGTCCTGAAACTGAGCTTGGGTGAGCTAAAGCAGTGAAGTGGAGAATGGCAGTCGCCAGGGCAAATGCCTGGTGGAGGACATGCTGTCAGCACAGGGCTCCCAGGAAACTGTGTGGCGGACCTTATGGTGAGAGCAACAGGTAACAAATAAGGTGAGCAGCCATAGTGGGGTGAGCAATGGGACAACAACCAGTGGTTTCCTGGCTGAGGCAGCAAAGCCTGACACCCAGAGCTGCAGTGGCTGTGGAAATGTTGTACCTCCATGACGGTCAGTGGGCTGGAGAAGGAAAGTAGTGACTTGTCACTTGTGCTGTCACTCATCCTTGCTGAGGAAAAGCTTGGACTATGGCCAGCATGCTCTGGAGGCTGGTAGATAGCCATAGGGGATTATTAATATGCTCTTATTTTCTTTCTATCTTTTGTTGCCCTCTCCCTTTTGCAATAGATATTCTGCTGTTTAAGTCTATGCGCTTAACTCATTGCGTGTGAGGGAGAAAAAGCTCCATGTGCACCCAAGCCATGAGTTTTCTTACATTTCTTGGTTTGGAGTTTATGCCAGGGTTTAAACATTTCAGGAAGAATTCCCTAGAGGCCCCTTGCGGCTGCCAAAAAGCATCCTGGCAGATGGGTTGCAACTCCATGGCTTGATGCAGGCGAGTGGGAGGACATGCCTGCTCAGCACGTCACGGCCCCGACGCCTCCCGGCACTCACACTGCTCTTCAGCAGCAGCCATGCTGCTGGGCCCACCCTGCCCGGCAAGGGGAGTGCTCCCAGAGAAACTCTCCTTGCATGCAGCTATTGATCTCACCAAGTGTTGCTGTAAATGATCACTTATGGCATGGTCTGTAATCAGGATGAAGCTGAGATTTATTGAAGTTCCCCTCTTCAAGGGCCAGGGGCATTTACCTGAATTCAGTGGGTCCTCATTTGCCTGGTGACAGGACTGTGCAGATCCTCAGTCACCACCTTTATATTTCGCAGCAGCAGGCTCTTTTCTTCTTGAAGACTAGAAGGGCAAAGCCCTCTGAAACAAAAACCTTCATCAGAGGTTAAAAAAGCCCAAAACACTAATTAAAGTAAACAACTAGGGACATAGGGAGAATGTTTGCCCACAAGGCAGGTTCTTGCAGGCTGTATTTTTCAACATTCCAGAAAATAACCACTGAAAATTTTGCCTTTTTTTTTTTTCTTTTTTGCAAGCATCTACTTGCAAAGTCCTTTCAGTAGCATGGTAGTTTCTTTTAAACATTTAGCACATCGCTGTCTGCAAAAAAGCAGTGAATATTTTCTTAGCACATTCTAAATTATTTGAAGCTTTTTGCTAAAATAACAAATTAGTGTTCACCTTAGCCAAACCCACAAATATTTGTACAACTAAACATCAAGCTTTGTAGTCAGAGTAGCAAAAGCATTCTCTTGTATTTTGTGGCGCCAAGTAGATTTTTTTTTTTGTCCCACTAGATTAAGTTAGATTAACCAATCAGATAAAAAGAGCAACACTGAATGATTAAAACAATAAATTCAAGCCTTCTTTTTTAGGAATGCTTAATTCATTAGCTTTGATATTTGGAAGACTGAAATGCTGTGGAGGTGGGATGGAGATAAGGTCTTATCTGGCAATTATATGTATGGGTTTCAGAGGATTAGAAAGTGGAACTGCAGCATGCAGGTGGGTCAAAACCAAGTGAATAGCAAGGTGGCATGCTACCTTCAACTATGCCTCTTAGAAATGTCTCTTTTTTTAGGCCTTATGTAAGTTATTGTTATGTAAGTGGCCTGCACTCAGTCTTCCTTGGTTTTGCCTCCTGTCCATTTTAGGCAGCTAGGAAGAAGGTAGAGGTGAGAATAGAACAGGTTAAAAAGGGAAAGAAAGGAGATGAACTACTTCCTCAACCTAGAGCAGACCCAGGAAGAGATTTGAAGGTGAGGGCACTGTGCCAGCAGGGAGATTTCAGGGGAGGATTGACATTCCAAGAAGTGCCTGGTAGGGAGACAATTGTGCAAGGAAGTGGGGAGCCTCCTCCGTAGGCACAGGGCTATGTGTGTGTGGATCCTGCCTCCCCTGGCCTGAAGGACACCCCTTTGGCAAAGACTTCCTTGTTGGAGCAGGACAGCAGTGGGATTTAGGTTGTGTGTCAGTGCCCACCTAATTTACTATTTCCTGTGATGACTGAGAGGTGGGAAAGGAGGTCACTGACCACCGGAAGTGAATGTGCTATTTTATGTATGATACATCATCCCTTTATTGATACATAAACCTCACTTACTCTCTCCGCAATTCACTAAGGACAAGTGAAGGCCAAATATTTCAAAAGTAGTTTTAAAGTGATGCACATTGCTGACAAAAAGGGTGTAACCCCTCCCCTCCAAGCTCCCCCCATAAAGAAACACTGCTATTTTGTGGGAAGCATTGACATACTAAAAACTATTCCATTGCTTTAATATGGAATTTCAGCCTTTCTGTTTCCAGGGATATTTTCATAAAGACGTGGTCTTTATTGCTTGAGAGATCATCTGCTCCTGCTGCTTATTCATCACTTGCAGCCATATAACACACAGTCCTCTGTGACATCATAATCATCTCCAGAGCAACTAATTATGATGCCACAATCACAGGAGTGACTTCAAGTGAGGAATAACCAGCAGGAGCAAATGAACTTGCTAAGTAACAAATAGTCTGTTTTCAGGCAAATGTCCCTAGTAATAAAATAGGAGGAGGGGGGAAACCTACAGAAAACATGACACATGGCCAGAAATGTTCGTAAATAGAACATTTAACAAAGTTTTTCACAAAACGCCTCTTTGATGTCACATGCTGTAACTAGCTTCTCTGGGCCAAATTCTGAAAAACTGGAATAACTCCAAGGATTTGAGTCACCTGTATTGGCAAGGAAATGAAATGCACAAGATTACTTCAGATTTGCCCCAGTGCAACTGTATCTACTATGGAAATATAATTAAAGCGACATCACAAGGGGCTTTTACATTCAGATTAGGCAAAATACAAGAAAACTGTTTGGAAGTGATAATTCTCAAACAACAATGGCTTTAAACTGATTTAGTTAGAATTTGACTTTATAGAGTCAATGGTTATGCATACATAAGCATGAAAGAGAAATCATCCTTTCACCTGTGTTACAAGGCTACCGTAATCTTGAAAAGATGGCCCTGAATAAGAAGATTAAAATGGTAATGGTGACTTTGGCAAGAAAATACCATGGCAAACGTCAGGTTTCTTGTGGATCAGCTTGGTTTCAAATAAAGGGAAAAAAAATTTTTTTGGAAACTGAAGTCTGGGTGAAGAAGTGCGGTTGGTGGATTTTTTTTTAATTTACAGAAAGTATACTCTATATTGAACAACAACAGATGTCCTAGGAGTGAATGCAGGGCCATAATTCACTCTCAAGGCTCTGCTGCTGTTCATAAACTGCTCAGGCGCTGTCTGACATCGGCAGAGTCCCGCAAGTGAATTACAGTCCCCTACCCACACTGGGGCCATACATTATGGGATGCAACGGGCAGCCAAGACACAGTTGGCTCATGTCACCAACTGGTTTGCAGGCAGACTGGTAGTGAAGGAAAAATTTTTATTGATCAGACGTATTTTTTCTAAACACCTTTGTTACTTACGGGATACATTCTGAAGCGAGTGTTGGTATTGCAGAGTTGGCTGCATTAACTTCGGGATTCGCTAGTAGAGTAGGAGCAAGAAGCTTTGAGGAGCATGTTAAACCTCCAGGAGCACATGATGTCTGAATTTCATTCATTTCTGCCTGTGCGACACCATGAGAGTAGGAAAGGACATTAGTGCCCACAAAATGGTCTGGGGAACAGGTGTTAGAGCCGATGGCAGGTTAAAATAGACCTGGAGGCTCCAAGAAATAGCCATTTCCCAACTACTAGAGAATAGCCCAGATGGTAGATATTCTGATATCAGTGAATCTTTAATACTATCTCATAAAGATTTAAAATGCAGTTCAATTTCAGCACAGTTATAAACTCACATCTTAGAGTCATACCAAAAGCTCCCTTAATACAATATGGCTGCTTACACTAAAAGAAACTTAAGCTAAGGATCACTACTAAATCATTTGTTTTATGCTCTGTTTCTCTAAAAAGTGTTTCCCAGATGTAGTAACTTTGTTCTCAGCATTTTTATTCTGGGATTTAAGTAACCCACAATCCCTTGTCATCTTACTAGATACCTAAAATGCTATATATTGGAAGAAAATTTGGCCAGGGTTCTTCACTTGAAAGGACTATTCAGTTTATTTTAGAACCCTTAATAACTACAGAAAACATCCCCCACCCCCAGAAAAAGCCTTTACTACCACTCCTGTCCCCATGTCCCGTTGCTACATCTCCCATAATTACCAACTCCCAGAGGCTGACTTTGAAGCCATCTATCTGGAACAGGCGCAGCTGAAAGGAGTGGGAGGAGAGCAGTGACTCAGCACTACAGACTATAGTGCAATTTGCTTTCTTTTTATTTCCACTTCACTGTTAAGAATTTAGCCAGAAAGGTTAAAATGAGGGACATGGCAAGAGTCAGGGCAAAAGTCAGAACTGTAAAGAAAATTAATGATTTTTTTGTTTACGTATTTTGCTGGGGTTTTTTTTTGGCAAAGCATTGGGGAAGGATTAGACTATAAAAGCCTACCTTTTAGGTGAACCTAATATGGGCTAGGTAGTTGCTAGGAATAAATTAAGGAAATCCTGCGATAGCTTTTATCAACATGTTGGAGTTATATTTTAACTACTTCTTTGTTTTCAACACAAAGGAGCTGGTGTTAGGCATCAAATTTGGAAGAGGAAAGAAATAGTATGCTAATGTAATTCATGGTCAGATGATACAAAGTCAAAAGAAGTTGCAAATCTGAGTGAAGATAGAAAAATTACAATAGGCTATAGAGAGGCTAGAAGCATCGGCAAAAACAGCATAAAGCGATTCAGTGTGGGGAAAAACAGTAGCTCAGATAGAACAATAGAGGCAAGTGATCCAGAACATTGAAATTCAATGGAAAGCAAAAATATGGAAAGCAATTGCTCTGTAAAAAAAGGAAATGTTGTTACTGGGCAGTAATTAGATATGGGTTTGAATTGCAAATAAATCAGCCAAACAAAAAAAAAAAGAAAAGGACAAGTGCAATATCAGGCTGTATATGTCAAAGTGCAACATGAGCAGAGACAGTGGTTCTTAAGAAACTGTGTTTGGGTTGACTCTTCCTTTCTGAATGTCACACTAGCAAAGAAAAAAAAAATCCTAGCAAGTCATTAACTTCTTTGAGTCTTCTGTGAAGAACTTCATACTTGTTTTGTCTTTTATCCTCCAACGCCTTATAATCAGGGAGGGACTATTCCACTCTGATTTGAAAAATGCTCTTGCCTAAATTGAGTCCAATAGAGGCAAATTTGTTGGACTACCCCAAGGCCTGACTCTCCCCATCGATGCGCAAGTACCGATTCTTGCTTGGACAGGAAGAGGTAGCTGTTCTTCCAGGTACCTCTGTTACTAAATAGCCTCTCTGCTGACAGCCCCATACAAACCATTACTGTGTGTTTTTTTCTGTCTTGAAGAAATACACTAGTCTCAAACCAGTCATCTGCATGTTAAGCTGTATTTAGAACAAATCATTTTAAAGCAAAACAACAACAAAAACAACAAAAGAGCCATGCTGATTTTTTTCTAGATTTTTAACAAAATGTTTGATGTTGCAGAGATTTCCAAACAATTAATGTGAAATTGGGGATTGTTTTTCCCATGATTTATTTACCGTCTATAGAGAACTCAGCTGTGGTGCTGCTGCTATTGCTACTTTTCCCTCTGCATTTAGAGTTGAAAACTGGTAAGCTCTTTGTTGGGGCACGTTTCTACCGAATTAAAGTGTGCTGGAACTGCAAGGTTCAAGCTATAGCAGTGTGAAACAGTCATTTCAACAAAGCACATGCAGAAGAGGCTGGCTTGGGGTCTTTTTTGCTTCTTTCTCTCCCTGATACACTATGTAACCTTGGGAAGGCCTGAAAAGTCATGTTTTTAACATGACTTGTTTTGGTGGTAAGGAAGGTAGTGCTAAAACATGAGGAACAGGCAGATCACCTGTATCCAAGGGCTGTTGCTTGGGGACACTGTTCTCCCTGCCTGTTCAGTGCTCACCCCTTGCAGTTAAACAACTCATCCTCAAAGGTCATTTCTTCTTGTAGGCTTCACACCCCCCTCTAGAAAACTGCAGTAGTGAACTTGTGACATGCTCCATTTGTGTCTAAAAAGTGCAAACCAAACAAAGCAAGGCAAATACCCAATTTTCTTTGCAGCACTGTGGGCTTGCTGCCAACAAAGGTGCTTTTCCACAGGGGAAGAAAATGTCCAGGTTGCAGCAGATGCAAGGAATAACTTGCAGGATGCCCTGAATTTTTGTTCTGTACAGCTTAATAGAGCAAGAGTTGTGCCATCAATGATGCATTTAAAGTGAGCTTAAGTAGTGGGGAATATTTTCATGTCCCATCTTAGCTGAACTGCTGTAGTTTTGCTCCAGTAAACCCATCTCAGCAATGGAGAGAGGGAGGGAGGGAGACCTGCAGGCAGGCTGGTTGCGGCATTGCAGACCACACCAACCCTCCACCCTCACCTCCAGCAGATTCCCCATGCCACTTCAGGTAGGAAATCTTTGTCCTGGCCTAAGAGACTTCAGTTACTAGTTTTCTTACAACATGATTCATCTGGAGCTGCAAATGTTGAGCTGTTTTCACTGGGCTTTGTTTTCAAAAAGGCAAATCTCAGAGGCAGGGGTAGCCGCCGGGTCCCAGCTGCTTTCTTCTTGCTCCAGCCGGAGTCAGGCCTTGCCTGTCCACGTGCTTGATAAGCACCTAAATTACCAGATTTAGTTCCCCCTACACTTTGCCGGTCCCCCGAGGGGAATCAGTTGACTGACTGGTTTCTATCTATATATAGGATAGAGGGAAATGATGGAGAGATTTGTGGCAGAACTTGGGGGGAAGGAGGATATTTTGTTTGTCTGTGCTTTCTTCAGCTAGAAAAACATTCTTTTTTTTTTTTTTTTACCACTGCTACTAAGAATCCTATTTCCCCTGTCTCTTGTTTTAATACTATAGGGCTGCTTTTAATGGTGGCAATGTAGCCAGAATTAGATCTAATAACAGCCATCGTATAGAGAATCCTAGATGCAGCGCCACATAAATAAACCAGACTGAGTATTCTACAAAATTGTAAAAATGAAATAAGGAAGGTGTGAAGTTAGGGGGTTGATTTATATGTGGAAAACTAGTGCCAAGAATATTGTTATGGGCCTGGCTCCTAGAGGCAAGATTTGTTAGCAGAAACTGTCTCTAAATATTTATGCTCAGCTAAATAATTGCCAAATAATTCCCGTTCTCAGCTGAAAATTCAGGTTCAGGCCTAGCCTGAATGGGTGGCTGAGTAGGATGGTATATTGGTATTTTATACAGCAGTCCTCTTACTCAATGACACTTGTAACTTTCAGGATATAATTAATCTCCTTTTATAAAGTGCTCTTCATGGTCTGTCATTGGAACACTTCTTTTAGAAGTATTTCTTTAAAATAAATGAAGCACTTAAAAGCAATATATTCTGTGTTATTTATTTGGGAATTAGTGAATAAAGTTGTGCTTTTCTGCTCTGATTGTGTACTCTGCTTTGCATGAACTCTATTTTTGTCAGTTAACAACTTTGTGTGTGAGAGTGAGATTATGCTATTACTGTCATTATTTAGGCTTCCGCAGCTTAGGGACAAGATTTTTTTTAATGTTCTTTTTACCATGTTGGCTAATACTTACTGTGCTCAAGATTAATGGTGGGCTCCCTGTAAGGAGTTTTTTATGGAGAGACTCTAGAAGAAATTACCTCTTATGAACATACAGGGAAGAGAGAGCCTCATCACTCAATGCAGCTGGGAGACAGACATCTACAGTACAATATTCTTGTATTTTCCTCATCTCAGAGCAGTGTTACAGTGATGTGGCAAAGGGGACTATTTTGAGTTTATGATCATGAAACAAAGAAACATTTTAAAGGGACCTTGTCAAGATTGGGAATTCTGATACTGGTACAGGCCCTCCAATGGAATGGCTTTTGGTTACCTCTGTCCTCTCCCCCAGACCATCCCTTCCTCCCCACAAGACCCCTTCTGTAAATCTGTTGAAATAACCCACTGTTGGGATTTATAAAAAAACTGATGGCAGCAAAAGGGAGAAGAATTGCTTCTGGGCAGTTAGCACAGGACTGCCAGGGCCTGGGAAGGAGCAGTGGGATTTGTCCCGGCTTTCACATGCTTTGATCTGTAACCCACTGACACCACCAGACTTTTGGACAAACCCACCATGGGTTGCCAGAGTAGAACCAAAATCTTTCCTCATCTTCCCTTCTCTCAGATCCCTTTTCTAAAGCGCTGGACTGCCCAAAGCACTCCAAAGGAGACAAATGACTGGCCAAAAAATGCACCCTAAAAACTTAAGAGTCTTAATCTTCTGGACTCTAAGACTTTATTGGATTTATGGAAGATAAGTATCTTGTATGACTTACATGTACAAAGCAGCACCTATCTTCCAAACCAGATATATTTTGAATATTTATGCAGAAACAGCTCCTTTATGCATTTTCAAATGTTCCTGATCTAGTTTAATCAATTAAAACAACATTAAATGCATTTGAATATCTCAGCTCTTTCTCTTATCAATATAATTCTCAAATGTTTTCTTTTCAGAGCCCAAGGTGATGAAAAATAGATTCATTTACTCTATTACTTCTTATAATTGTGGCTCCAAGAATTTTTTTCCCTAATTTTGAAGCCACAAGAAGACTTTATGTGGCTCTAAAACTGCTGTTGGTTTTCATACCACAATACTCAAGGGCATATCTCTCCTTCAGGCTGCTATTGTTTGCAATCTGGAGATAAAGGCACACTTGATAAAACTCTTTTAATGATGTTAATATTAATACTTTGGTGGAATACTTTATCCTCTAGTATTAGCTTTAAAGAGTTTGTTGAGATTTTGTCATCTCATACATTTTAATAGAAAATTAGGTTTGTGATTAACAAGAAAAATATATCTACCTGTTACTTTATTTTACTTACAGTGTCATATAACGGCTGCCAGTGGAATAATGTATACCTTGCACCATATGTAGCTCAGTACTCATGGTGAATACTTGATGCTTCAGACAGAGAGCAAGGTGTAAACTAGTTATGAGCATTAGCATAGGCCACGCTGTTCAGTGTCAGTCCCTTGAGAAGCTCTGCACGGAGGTAACCTGCTCTGAGGGCAGGGTGTGAAGCACTTCTGTCTGAAGGAGGGAAAGCTCCCAATCTCATAGGTAACCCAGCTGCTCTGATACTCTCTTTGCAGGGGGAAGGTTATTTTCTTATCTGTAAGCCAGCAGCTCTGTGTAGGCTCTGGAGCTAAGCCAGGAACTTGTAGTTTGTCCCTCTCTGCTCCTTTGGAAAGTTTTTATGCTCAAGGAAGTAGGAGTGGCAGCTTGAGAGCACTTAACTGCAGGGCCATGATGAGGAAGGTGGAAGAGTCCCCAGCTGTGGAGGGCTTTGTCAGCTGGAAACACCACCGGTAACTGTGTGTGATTACAGTTGCTGAAGCCATGCAGTGCCCCGATGGAAGAAAGCTTAGGTTAGTCCCAGGGCAGGGAGATCCCACACTGGCTTCAGCTACTGAGGAGCTTGGGCTGCAGAGCAGGTAGCACAACATGACATCCAGATCATTGCAGTGGGGTCTACTCTCATGAAAGCCCAGATAAAGTAACAGTTCAGGGGCCGCTCAGTGCTTAAGGACATGCCTTTACTGCTGCATGTCTAACAGCCATGATGCACACTCTGCTGACTCCTTTGGCTCCCATTTCTAACCCACCTTTGTCATATTTGTCAGGGATCTCCTCAGTCTCAGCCAAACTAGCCATCCTCTGGGCTTAGGTTTAGGTAGTCACAGTCTCATTTCACTACACTGCCTGCTTTAGAGATGGGAATACTGATGACATTACCTATTGAATCTGCATCCAGTTCTCCAGCAAGTACACAAGCAGGCTAAAGCAAAGGCTTTACTAAAGGGACTTAAGCTCCTACATGAGAAGTCCTCCCATGGGCTGTAGCACTGCTCACTAACAGGGTCCCTTAAGAAAGGCAGAAGCAGACCAGCTTAAAGGAAATCTTATCGGGACATAGTCAATGGTATCCAGTGCTATTGCTACATAACAAAAATGAGGCAGCAATCGCCAAATAGGCCAGATTTACTTGCTTGTGGGAGAGTAGGGGACCAAACTCTGGTCCCCTTGTCGGAGGGCAGCACTGCTCTGCCCGGCATGGGGCTGCATCACAGTGATGTGAGCAATATCAGTATCCTTGCACGGGTCAATCGCTTCAGATGCTATTGCATTCCCAGCTGCATAATTTATTGTTTCTGCCACATGAGGGATAGTGAAGACAGCCAGAATGAAGTGCTGTGCCAGTAACAGCCTTGGTAAATTAAGTAGTGATGGGCCTGAGCAGTAAGATTTTGATATGTATCTGAATTTTGAACAGCTCGAGTTCAAGGGAGCTGGGATCCTGGTTTTGGGCTCTGTCCCATTTAGAATTACAGCAAATGAACCCATCACCATTTTGAACCCAATGTTTCACACTGTGATAGTGGCTGTGGGAACACTTGATCAGCTGCTGTCAGTCAGAGCAATAAATTGGCCAGCTTTGTGTCAGCTGATGAAAATGCTCCAGGAAAAAGCACAGGCTTTAAATTTCCTTTGGTCTTTTTACTCTCAGGCCAAAAAACAAAAGATCTTCGTAATAATATAAATAAGAATGAATTCCCCAGATTCTCCTCTCTTTCAAGCTGGTAAAACAATCATCTTCTCTTCTTGCAATGCTCATCAGAGCTCAATCCTTTGTGTCACAGCCAAGTATAGCAAAGCCACTGCAAATTAGGGAAAATAAACATTCTCTTCTTGCTTGCCATTTGAGATTATCTTAACCTGATTCTAGCTGAACACCACTTTGCAGGGCCTTATTACACAGCCCAACTATTTCTTCACCTGAAGGAACTTTCTTCCTCCGGGAAAACTTCTCAGAGAGAAAGAAGTTTTCACCACTCACATATAGAAGGATTTTAATCTTGATATTAGACACTGTGCAGGATTCATAGTTCATAATGAGCTTCCACCATGAATCAGGATGGGACTTTAAAGCTGTTAGGGGTGGTGTAATGTGCTGATAACAGATAATCCTGCTTGGAGTTCCCTAAAAAGACCTAATGACTGTTGGGCAAACCAGTAGGACTGACTGTGCTGGTAGTTCAGCAAGTTCAGTCTGTACAAGTCTTTGGGCTGTTCTGAGTGTGTACATTATCTAGTGTGTAACTTCCAGGTGACACTTAAGTGGTGTGTTTAGCCTGAGAATAAAGCTTCATTGCAAAATTCAATGTATGTTGGTTACCTTGCAGAAGCTGCAGAGAAACTCTTCCAGGGAGAATAGCTCAACAGGAAGTCTTCAATGTTCATTAAGAAAATATGGTACAGACTATATGGTAGCCTTCTTTTATTTAGTGAGGAGCTGGACTATTATTTCCACTAAGCTTGACAATCTCAAGTATTAACATTCTCCTTGACCTGTGTTAGATGTCCTATAGTTATGTGCATGAGTGCTAGAAATGTAAAGCTAGCAAAAATGAGGAATTTCTTGCTGAATGCCCAGTATTCATGACACTAATATTTTCCTTTCTCTTTCTGCTGCCCCAGGATTATTTAATACTATTTTCTAGACCTCTGTGGCCAGGGAAACGATGCATCCATTCATTTATTGTTTGATTTTGCTATTCTAGGTGTAATTGTTATTCCTGGGATTTTTTCTTTCTTTTCAATTTTTCTTCCAGCATCATTTCTCTTCCAGATAGTTCACATTGCCCAGTGTAACCTTGCTATCAAAGATAATGGACTTTCTGAAAGACTCTTTAAGTCTCTTCTTCTGTGAATAATCCTAATTGCCTAAACAGCCCATATGGCTTCCATGAGATTACTTGTTTAACTAATGGTTTCTCACTCTTGCCTTACTGTGTCTTTCAATCCATCTGGTAATCCAATGTTACAATTGGTCACAAATACTTTGTTAATTTGCTTTTGCAATTCAAAAAGAAAAAATAATCACTGAACAAATGGTTCTTCTTTGCTCACCTTATAAGGCTATCACTCTGACAATTCAAAATTCTAATGAAAAGCTCTAGCAAAATTTTGAAATATTTTCATCTTCTCAACTCTTCTGATTGGTATTTTTTAAACTCCATTTTCCCTATTATAAATCTACTGGACTTACCTAATGCGTATGCATAACAGTAAGCCTGACAATATCAGGCTACAAATATGATTTAGTAAACATGGTTATTCTGAGGAGGGTATTTCTGTCTTGACAGTACTGTCATGTATTGTGGTCCTTCACTGTCCTACAGTGCCTTTTAAGCAGTTGCCTTTTTCCAGTCTCAGGAGAACTTTTCAAGTGTGACGAGGTGATAATCTATAATAGGATTTCTGCCTACAGAGCATCACAGGGTTTTGAAGCTAATAACTTTAGCTAAAGATATTAAGTATTCTTGAAGGAAGCATGCCCAAAGAAAGAGTAATCTCAATTCCGATGTAGAACAATAGATCACCAACTTAAAGGCTAACTGATGAGTGCAGATGTTCAGAGATCATGGCTAATTACATCAAAAGCTGGCAACCACTGGATTCTAAGTACCATATGTTGTTTCTCAAAAATAAGTGATGCTGCTCCTATCCAAGAGGCTTCCACCACTGTCAAGAAACTAATAAAAGAGTTCGGGGTCTCGGTGGATCTGCACTGGAGCCAACAATATAACTTTGAAGCTGACACTTTACAGATACAGCATAAGGCTTTTGTGCCTGAGACCTAGACAGCAGTGCTCCAGTCACAAGTGTGAGAGTTGCTGTCTGTTCCTCTTGAGAACAATCTTGCTTGCTGGTGTTCGATGGGAAATTTGGGAAGGAAATAGGGTGCCTACAGTCATGGTAAAATGGTACAACATTATTACAGGTATTCTGCAAATACTTTAACAGTCCACCATTTGTTCTGTGAATCATATCACCAGTCAAGCCTTGGAAGAGTTTTATATGTTTATTCCATTATGCATGAATATTCGGGATATAAGTCTTCCTCCCACAGCAGCAGGGAGTGGATCAACTCTGTTGAGCTCTGTACTCTCAGCTGTGCCTCTCTGCAGGCAGGAGTTGCTCCTCCGTGTAGTCAGAAACACTTGTACCTGCCCCACTGCATGGTTGCGGCAGATGTTTCAGCTCAGCCCTCTCCAGGGGTGAGGTTCCCCAGGCACAAGAGTGGCTTGTCTCAGCCAGGGGGTTAGGCAGGCTGGGCAGGTGGAGAGTCTGAGCTGGAGCACAGCAGAGCTGGCAGGATAGTGTAGATATGCCCATGTTGGCTGAATTCCCTTTTCTTTCAGTGAATCTTGGGATGGACCCCTGGAGAACCACAGAAGCCTGTGGTTATTAGCTGTGAAGGAAAGAAAATACTTCACAGTAGTTTTACACTAATTTTTTCATGTAGCCCAGTTGCAATGATCTGTATTCTGAACAGAATATTTGTGCAAGAAAAATTGCATATTTGATATAAGAGTGACCATTTTTATTGTTGGTTTGTTGTTCTGCTTATCCATACTCACCATTTTTGCCTCTTATATCAAAAGCTGATCATAGAAATTAAACACCTAGCAACTGCAGTGAAAAAAGACGTAGAGAAAAAAAAGAGTGAGTGCTGAAGGCTCTGAAGTTTCAGCTCCTAAACACAAGACCTCATCTTCTGTTTCATTACAGTAAATGGCAACTTGACCAGAAATTTGGGCAATACAGGCCTTATGAAATGCAATATTAAACATCCATTTTTTTTAAGTGTGCATTTTTTTATACGTTATTTTCTCTGAATTTCATGTGTCAGCTGTCTTGAGAAGGAAACACTTTCTTTGAAATAGATCTAAATGCAGAACAAAAAAATGGGCTTTTAGCCAAGACCAGACATTGTAGAAGTAACTATACTTCAAGTAGGAGGAGCTCTAAAGGGGCAACACAGAAAGTTACCGTAATAAATACAGTCACGAAGTTTCAATGAAACAACATGGAATTTAGTACTTAAAAAGGCAAACCCTTTACCTGTTATAAATTATGACAGCAATTTCTAGCTCATAACACCTCACATAGTGATTCCTATCAAGAAAATCTTCATTTGGAGTGTGAGATGCCTCATCAGGTGTGCTGGAGCACTTGCTACACTTGCATATTCCTGAAATTGCCTATAACCATGACACTTACTATCCTGCTGTTTACTCACATTTAAGATTAAGAAATTATTCATTGTTTAATACAGCATGTAATGCCTCCCCTAGAAAACACCTCCTCTGTGCAAACATACCATGTATTTATTATGAATGAAACTCATTAATAAGTAGTGCAATCAATATTTGAGCTCTTGCAAATATCAAATGCTAGAGGTTGCTGTTTGGCTGCTATTCACCTTAATGTCAGGATTTGGAGAACAGGTTGTACTTCAGCGGAGGTTTCAATTTCCATAAGTCAGAATCAGAAGTCGTGTCACCTGTTTTGCCATCTATCTACTAAATCTTTCATCTGTCTCTTACATACATGCACACATGCTGCAGTCACTAGTTATGGCTGCAATACTTCCTGGCTTCACTTTTAGAGGACTTTTCCCCACCACTGTGTTTATGCCTGAGTCAGGAAGATCTTTGTCAAGTGACTCCCCATTCAGTCACCTTCTACTCAAATTGGTTTCCTCATTCTTAACCAGACTTTCATTGCCATCCACACTTCATCATGTGTGAGGCACTTCAGTCTAGACCAACTCTCAAAAACTTAGAAAAAGTTGAAAATGTAAGTAGGACTGATCAAATTTTTCAGTGTAAACCTCTGTGTATTCTTCTGTTGGCTGTTTTTCTTGCTGTATTTTTCTATTATGAACTCAGTGGGTGGAGACTGCCTTGTACATCCAGACAAATCCAGACCTGATGAACAAGCAGGGCTGTAATGTGACAGGTGAGTAAAGTGAGTATGAGTAAATGACTAAATCTATAGGAACTGATAAATGATCCTGCTGGCTGAGCTACTGGCAAAGTGCGTGATTTAGCATAATTAGAGAATGGCTGCCTTTAAACCAGCTAAAGCCCTCTCTGAATGTGGCTGGAGGTCTCATAGAGAAGCAGCTCTGGGGGTCCTCAGACCATGTCTGGTCTTTGCAGGTCACTGCACAGGTTTTGGTACTGGACACATGCCCCACACCATAGGACGAGCAGTTCCTGTGGTGATCGGTGCCCTACATTCCACATCCTCTATCCCTGCCTGATCCCAGCAGGGATGCTCACTGCCCTGCTCTGCTACTGCCCTCTGCAAAAGCCCATCCTCCGATGGGCTCACCACAAAGACCAAGTGCCTCCTCCAAAGACTTCCGCTGCGTTGTTTTTTCTGGTGCAACCTTTCACGAAGAAATACTCACCTAAATAAATACACTTTACAGAATGTTTCCCAAGTACAGCTCTCTCTACTATGGTCAGGACAAGAAATACTGAATTAAATGCAAAAATAATTCAGCTGTTTTTCAGTGTTTCTTGCATTTCTTCTGACAGGTCTTTAAACTTTGAGTCATGTCCTTTTGTGACCCTTAAAGATTCCTTTTTGTAACAAATTCTTAACCTTTATAAACTCAAATTTATTTTCTTGAACATGAAATGACACATATTATGTTCCTTTTTTGTTCTTTATCCTTACATGAATTCTTTTTAAATGTCTGTTCCACATCTTGTCTTTGCCTTTTTTTCTGAGAGAAGAAAACCCACTGCACCAAACCTTATTCTACATAAAGCTGGGCTGGAGCCATTCTACTATTTGTTAGGGCTGATCTGTTCAGATTATTTATTTTATTCAGTTCATGAGCAATGCAATACCTGATCCATTCATAGACAGGCATCCAGCATCAGGCTTCATAGCCTCACTACAAGTAAATATGTAAAACAGTAACAACTAAGAATGCAGCAAGATGAAAAGTGTAAGCAGAATTCATAATGTCCAACTGAACCCACTAGTTGTATGAAGATAGATACCCCAAACCATCACAAGAATATATATGGATGCAATTTAATTCTGTTGTACAAATATTTTAAAATATCATTGTGGCACTTTCTAAACTGAAATTTCAGGTTTTTATTTCAGGGCTTTTAAGCAGTAAAATACCTATAGGAAACATAGGTAGAGATTCCTGGCTCATTTTCTGCTATAAACCTAGAAACCTTTCCCCCTCCTTCTTTTATTACATTTTTTTTTCTTTAGGTATGTAAGGAGCACATTTGCACAGCAGTCCAATACAGCCTGTGTAAATCAGTGTCACTCCATCCAAATAAGCAGACCTATACTGATTTACACCAGCTGAGGCACCAGCTGAAGATGGTCATAAATTTTGTGGTGGTTTTTGACTTCAGACTTCCTCCTTTTTCAAGGATATGTGTGATGAGATCTCTCATATAGACCATGGACAAGTGCACTATCCCTTTCTATTTGAGAGGCTGTGTGGGTTTGTGCTACATGTAACTCCTAAAGGTGTTTTTAACTGTCCTTGATTGTTCTACTAAGTCGGCAGCTAAGCATAGCTCTGAAGAGACACAGTTTTCTTACTGTGAGTATAGTTTTCCACACTTTTTCTTTTTGAATATTGGCATCCTTAATGCATGACATGTTAATCGAATAAATACTACTTCAAGCAGTCCATAGCTGAACTTAATTTTTAAGGAAGAATATTCTCCTCTCTTAAGCATCACTGAAAGCTTATACACAGAAAAAAGAGCAGTTATCTGCTGAACTGTATCAGCGTCCTCTGATATAGCCATCTTTAAAGCACTCCTTTGGGTAATAGTACTAATTAAATCCTGCAATGCTTATTCAGTCTTCTGTCCATAAAAACTCCCACTGATGGGATCTGAGAGTCCTCTGAAAAGCAGGGCTAACTTTATTTACGTGTATAGATATGGATTCAAATGCCTAACATTACACAGTCTGTTGGAAAATGTTGGCCTCCACGCTCAAGGACCACAGAATAAGAGACTTCAGAGCTGGACTGACAATCAAATAGGGTCTTTCTCAGCTTCCTACCAGTATAAAGATGCACAGTAAACTACAGTGTATACTGCTGGGTAGAACTTCTTTCTTTCAAGGGAAAAAAAAGAAAGATTGAAACGATAGAAAAGGAAGTAAATAGTGACTGATTCCACAGTATAGAAGGAATTTGTGGGACATGAGTTCAAGGTAATGCACGATTACAAGAATAAACTATTTCAACTAGTCATACATAATGCTCTGTTCCAAAATATTTGTAACTACTCTGGAGAAAAGCTCTACACAAAGCTATCAACAGCAGAAAAAGTGGATTGCTGAAACATTTGATGAAAAAAAAANTCAAAATGTCTTGGTAATTCCACTTAACCTTGCCAGATCCTGGTGCCCCTGTTTTTAAAAGCCTAATGGAAAGTCAGTGGGACTGTGACTCCTAAGACACAAATTTTCAAAGCTGCCTGTTTACATTTTGATGATTTGGATTTCTAAGTCCTGAATGCTAAGCATCTAAATCCCTTTGGCTTTGCAAAAGCTAAGAGGACTGAAGAGAAATGGGGATGGTTTCTGAATAGCACTTGGAAGAATATCAGGTAGTTTATTTTTGCCTGTTCATCCAGCTGCTCAGCCATTTACCATCCTAATAAGTCTAAGTAGGCAACCTTCTGTTTCCCTAAGGAGTCTAGATTGCCTGTGGCTACGTGGATTGGTCTCTAATAGATAAAATATCCTATACGCAGAGTAGGTCGTGCTGGTGCATTGACATTTGATCAGGGACTAGGAATTTGTCATTGCTGTCCATCTCCTCAGTGGCTTTGCAGGCCATTTGTGTCCCTTCTGCAAAGGCTGTGGATCCCACATGTTAGTTCCCCACCACCTGCAGAGGTAAGCCTCTCCCCTCTGCAGGTGTGTGGGCACTGTCCCGTCCTGGGATGCGGGAGCTCTGTACCCCAACATGTGATTGGGGCCGATGTGGCTCAGACATTGCCCTGGAAAGCTGCTTGGCATGCAGTGTGCCTGCTGTGCTTGGCAGCCTGGTGTTTCATGGCTAATGAGCATGTGCTGGAGCACAGACAGCACAGTTTAGAGTGGAACTGACCCCCAAATGTCCCTTTCTGGAAAAAAGCAAGGGTCAGATTAAAATAAATCTCATGACTGAGGTGGCTCGGCTGGAAGCTCTCTCTAGTCTTGCTCCTGGCTCCAGGTGGCCCCTAGCATGGCAAAGGCCAGCTGGGAGACTGCCCAAAAAGAAGGGCAAGACTGGCTTTGGACCCCCTGGCAGCCGGCTCCCGTAGCCACGCCACCCCTGTCCACAGCCCCTCTGGGCTAGCCTGTGGGCTGGCAAGCCCACGGGATAACCACGCTCACCCCTTGGCATGCCACTGTTTTGTCTCTGGGGACAGCGGACATTTATCTGATGTCAGCTATATCAGTTTGACATTAATATCTCCAGCAATTAGTGCTTTTACAAATTAGTCATGAACTGCAGTTCTAAACCAATTTTAACAACCA
This sequence comes from Anhinga rufa, assembly GCA_013400875.1. Lineage (NCBI taxonomy): Eukaryota > Metazoa > Chordata > Aves > Suliformes > Anhingidae > Anhinga > Anhinga rufa. The sequence goes on from VZTV01062395.1 coordinate 19,500, forward strand.
GAGCACACTGCCACTAGGAAATGAAAGCAAGTTTTTTGACAGCAATATTTTAATGAATAGGAAAGAGAAACAGACTGTACCTGCTGTACCTGCTGCTGAGTACTTTGTATCATGTTTTAAAGTAAACAAGAATTTTGTTGCATTTTCTTTTTTTTTTTCCTTAGTAGTAGAAGATCAATTTTTCTGGCTGGACACAACACAGGAGAGAAACTCTCAGGCTTGTAATTCCCTGGAACAGGCAGTGAGCTTGCAAAGCAATTATGGGCTTCTGTGGATTAGGATAAATAACCTCTCTGAACTACGGTGTTGCTACATACAAAACCAAAGTATATCCTACAGCAGTCTCTGCTGTGCTTTGGTCTAGCTTGAACCTGCCAAAGACTGACTAGATATATGACTTTCTCATAAGCTTAGTAATAAGTAGACATATTTACAAAATTTCCAAACAACTAAAGCGATGCTTGCTCTTCCTCATTCCTAAGGCATAGGGAAGCTCAGCGGTGCAGTTTTTCCCTGCACAGGGGTCCAAGGAGATACTGTTTTAGCATGATGTTATGTTCTCATGAGCACCCAGAAGGAACTGGGCCTGTGTCTGGGGATGGAGGGAGACTGGTGAGAGAAAAGCAAGAAGACATGAAGAATTCCTTTTCCAAATGAAATTTTGAAGGAATTTTAGGAAAACAAAAACCTGTCTCAATATTTCCAGGAAGATGCCAGGGTATGTGACTGACTGAAGGTCCGCCTAGATTTTAGTGATGCGTGGGTACCCAGATGTCATATCCTCAATTCCTCTTTATCTCTGTGTCTATCATGGCGTTGCTTTTATTCCCTGGCACAGAAAGAGATGTGCCAGTACCCTCTTTCAGGCTTTTGGGGAATCTTGGTGGTAGGGGTAGGAGGAAGGAGCAGATCTCATGTTTCAGTAGTCTTCAGGGGCTCCTGAAATAAGGAAGTGGGGGAGTTAAAGGCAGAGGATGGGGAGCAGCAGAGCGCTCCTTAACGCACAGCTTTTTCCTCAGGATCAGGCGCCAGCCCATGGCGGGGGCTGCTGGGGGTGTGTGGGAATCCTGCTGCCGGACCAGGGTGCTTCATCTGAGCCCTTGCACACTTACCATCATTAAAGAAACCACAATCTTTTAAATAAGACATGACTTAGCCATTACTTTCTGGTTATGTTCCAAATGAGTAATCATATTTTACACAGATTGCACATTCTTCAGGGAGAGCTTTTGATCTATACTTAGGATACTCACTATTAATAATGGGGACCTTTGCAGAGGTAGGTGATAGCTCATTAACATTCTTCCCAGGACCTTCTATGTTTAGATGTTGTGTTGATAATGCTGTCTTCTGGTACAAGTGCTCAGAAATAAAACTCTAATATAATCGGCAAATTAGCTGCAGAATAATAAGCTTCATTACAGCTAGCCAGCTACTCCAGCCTTCTGCTTTTATCAATGAATTAAAAGCTCTTCATCTGCAGTTATTACTGTAACATGACACGGCAGCAATGCTGAACAGTTGAGAAGGCGATTTTGCTGCGATCAGCATGGTCCCCCACAGACTCTGTGGTTCTGTAGCATGCATCCCTAGCCATGGGATTGTTCTCCATAATCAAAGATTTCATTTAAAAATAAAACTGCATTATATCTAGTGTGCCTGTAAAGGCAGCTTTTAAAATAGTCCTCCAGTGTAGGACAGCGTCAGGATGTCAGTCTGAGTCTGCAGGCAGACAGGAAATTATCAAGCCTAATTCAGTCGCTGCAATTCTCCATGTATTTTGTGCAGGGGACAACAAGAAAATGCTCAGGTCCCTGCACAAACAGTAACTGTAGTAGTTAATGTTCAGAGAAACCCTAATTTCTCTTTGGAATTCTGGATTTCCCAGTGGCTCTTTGTGGAGTGTGGGGTCTTCACTGTTGTCAGCGTCCTTTTCTGAGGTATTTGTCCTAGGTAAAGACTGAAACTTTCAATCCTCCTTTCTGAGATATAGAGATCTTTATGCTGACACGTTCTTTCCATGATGGATTTCCCATGATGTTTGCTAGAATCCTGTCTGGCCTTTTAGGGCCAGCATGACTAAATGTAGGGAGAAAAATGTGTGATGATAAACAGCTTGAAAAAGATTTTGAAAGATAATTCAAAAGTAGTTGTCAGCTAAAGATCTGATTGGAATTCCCTACTGATTTCAGCAGAAGTTACCCTGAGCTTATGTCTCCCAGGTAGCCAGCTACAACTTTGCTCATTTTGAAAGGGATCTTGTCACTCCCTGGCTTTGGCAATAGCCAAATCCTGGCTTTTTCAGGTGGAAAGTCCTTTGAATGGTGGTCACCAGACACAAGGACACAAGGGCCTTGTGGGAGTGCTGGCAGAATGGATGTCTTGGGTGCCTGATGCCCAGGCCTGAGAAACTCTAACGGAAGCAAGAAGACGGAGAAATGGCTATTACATTTCTCCTATAGAAAGTCCTCCTGCATTTCTCCCACTCTCGGCAATGGTAGCAGCGATATGGCATTGTGCTAGCTCTACTTAAGGTTGGGAAATGAGAGGTGTGATGCCGAAGCTGGACTGCAGTCATCCCCTCCCCACTGAAAATTTTCTAGGTGTAAAAAAAAATAATTGCTAAGTAGTGTAATAGCACAGTAAGCAAGCTGGCATACAAAATCTTTTTCTGAGGAGAAATTCCTCTTAAAAACCTCATTCTCCCACACTATCTCCAATAAATCTAGTAAGAATATTTTTGTTAGTCTTCTCCCCCTTCTTTCTTAAACTCTTCTGAAAGTGTTCCTGCATGGTACATTAGCTGAGGCACTGGAAACAGCCTGTGTTAGCTAAGTACAAGTTAATACTCCCTGCTGGCACAAATAAAGGGTTGACATGAAGGTGAGAATGAATATCCAGCAGATGCTTTTTAGGCTGTATTACAGTTCAGGAAAAGTTGTATGTACTCATATGTTACGGATTTAAAACTGTGAAAAAGGCATCCCTTCAACATCTAGAAAGTCCTCCTTCCTTTTTGGAAGTTTCTAGCCTTTATTTAAGCTTCTTTCTGCAAGGATAAGCATATGCACTGAGTGCACCCTATGGAGTCAAGAACTTGGAAGATTTTTACAAAGACCTTAAATCTTTTTTAAAATGAAAAACCTGAAGGCAATCTCAGCCTAAGTCTCAATGGCTTTTGAATGCTTTAGACACGACTACACAGTTCAGTATCCGGAAAAGAATAGCTGCTTTTTTTTTACTGAAAATTGTATTTCTGAAATAAATGCTTTTGCTGGATTTGGTTTTGTGTGTGTGAGAAAAAGCATCATTTTTCCAATGAAAAAGTTTGGCTGCTGTGCAAGAATGTTTGGAGAAAAAGATATTTTTTTAGTTTGCATGACTTTTTTTGTGTAGATATTTTGAAATATCTGTTCAAAAATGAAATGCAATTTTTAATTTCTTCCAGACTTGTCATGGGAAAATAAAAATTTCTAATAAAAAAATTATTTTTCCACAGATTTTTTTTAATGAGAAAATATATGGGGTTTTTGTTGTGTTGTGTTTTGTTTTGTTTTAATCAGCTTTAATAATGATTAATACCAGACATCATTTTATACCCAGTCTTTTTTGGCACATGCCACAGATAGCACGTATATTACATGTTGGCTTCAAAAATAACCAATCAATCCAGGTAACATTAGCCTTTGCAGGTGCTGATGGAAGGTAGGACAGGAAACGCTCTGCTCCTTGCACAACTCGGCTGCTCATTGCCAAGGAGCTGGTGCAGAGGGGGCCTGGCGCAGCCAAATAGCCAAACTTCTTAGCTGAATCAGTAACACTGCTGATATGCCAGTATTTGTGGGCTTCCAGGTTTTTGGTGGCCTTCCTGGTCACTGATATCCTGTGCTGGACAACGGCCAGCTATTTTCATCTGGGCCAGGAGGGCAATAGTTTTCCAAGTGATGGTCCATTCAAGAGCCAGTTAATAGCTGTTGTATTAATTCCTTCAAGGAATTTTTATTCGGCTTTGTTGGGGCTGAGCATTGGTTTGATTTCTGCTGCACATTCGTCTCTGTGTAAAGATGAGGCAGGACTATTTCTGCGCCAAGGAGAGGCCCATCATTGCAGGAGACAAGAGAACAAACATTCTCACAGTATAATCAATCTTATAGAGCAGATGGATACAGTAATTAGAGCAAAAACAATTTTGCCAAGAATATTAACATTTCAACAGTTTATCAGAAAGGGGGTGTTGACACCGGTCAATAATTTTCTGATTATTGCAAAAACATCTTAAGTTGTTGACTATTTTGTGTAAAATAGGACAGACTAATTTTGGCCTCCTGACCTTGTTTACAGCAATGGGAGGTAGCATTGCCACCAAAATCTTTTTTAAAAAAACAAACAAGCAAACATGTGTTTTTCCATGATTTGAAGGTATTGTAGGCCATAAAGATGTATGGGGTTTCGAAAGAGCATATTTATTTATATTTTACTCAGTCTCATGATACTTGGGTGCACGTTGCAAAAAATTAAACAACTGTTGCCAACAGTTAGCACAAGTCAACCCTACCCATTCCTCCCCCTCTTTCCATGCATGGATGAGATAAACATCATGCCTATGAGCTCAAAAGAAAGAATAATAATAAAAAAGAACTTAGAAGAATCCAAGTCCATCAAAGTTTAAAGCACTCCCTTCACTGGGGAGGAAATAGTTTCTGTTTGGTTTCTACCAGCTGAGTGAAAAACTGGCAAATCTTTGAGAGACATGGGAGGAAATACTGACATAAAATTACTATAGGCGAGGGGTGGGACATTTTACTACCATCAGTGTATATTTCAGTCATCTATTTGTCTTTCATTTCCTTTTTTCCCTCCTCTCTTTATTGTTTCCTCCATTTTTTTCAGTATCAAGGCAATCCTTCCCATTCACATATTTTCCCCCCTGCGCTGTTCCTCACTTGTCTCTGATGCTGTTTCCCTAGTGGTGGGCCATTAACACACTGTTACACAGCCCCAGCTGATCGGATCATTAGGCTGTGCTGAAGGACCTCTCCATGGGGCAGCAAGGTGCCTTGATATAACTGCAGGTTACACAGCTGGATACGAACATTTGAGAGAAGTCAGAACCAATCCCCTGAAACAATTTCCTGCCCCTATAGCCAGCCCTATAGCTCACATTCGGATATTGTGAAAGGACGAAGGGTGCAGATATGAATTCACTTTGTGTCTTGCTTTCCCTTAATGAATCACATGAGTCAGGCTGTGGCAGAGCCCAGGAAGGAGAAATCAGCAGAAGGAGGGAATTTCCTTGACGTTGGGAATGCCCTCCAGCCTACCTGCCAGACCCCAGCACTGAAGTAGTGGATAGAAGACCACACAGCCAGGCAGAAAACTGCAGTTACAGCTGCTCATCTAGCGTGTTGCATATAACTTCTTACTAGCAGTGGTAACACTTTGCAGCTATAACTTCATAGCCCTAAACTATGGCGGTACAGATGGTTTGATACTGATGAGCAATGCTTGCAGCAAAACCAAACACGTGTGGGGTAGTATGGCCTTAAATAAATTTTTTTTAGCCCCAGACTTAGTGCTGGGTGAATATAAGCCCAATTCCTACCATAAGTCGGTGCAACACAAAGACCCTTTCGAGTTTTGCGTGGTGGCCCATGAACTCTGTGAGGCCACAGCAGAACTGAGGGCTCAGGTGGCTGAGCCCATGTATTGGCCACACACTTTTTTTGCCCAAACACAATCTTATCATTGGGAGGTGAGGTGAAGAGGTACAGTCCAGTGGCTGTGAGTATGTCTTGTAAAGGGTGAAGGTTAGTATCAAATTGCTTGATCCTTCTCAGTAGAATAACTATTTATGACGTGGCGCATTTGCTCCTTTGTTTTTCTTCTTGACATTACTCCAATGGGTTTGGTGAAGCTGTGCCCCAAGGCAGCCACTGAAGTTCAGGAGGCAGGTTTGAAAGAGCCTGCCATAGACCCTTGCTCAGCAGATAAGTTGGAAGCCAGGAACTGTAGGATCCTGAGTGTGAGACTGCTCCAGGTATCTTTAGGTTGTAGGAATATCTACCCCCATGCTTCTTTAAAAACAAGCTGAGGTGTGAAAACTGACAGGAAGGAAGAGCTTTCCTGTTGTGTCTTGTGCCTCTTACTCATTTGCTGGCTGGGTGCAAGGTAGAGCTGCCCTAGGCTACTCTACATCATGACCATACTGGGTGTTGTGTTAATAGGTGAAGAAATTTGGTAGAAAATAAACCCTCTTGTGATCCAGCTGGCCCTCAGATGTCAGAGGTGCTTAGGGTGGCTGAGCTTAGATTCTGAGTGATACACAAGTCAGCACTGTTAGTCCATGAGGGATTCACTAACAGTACGATCACTATTAGTCTAGTTGTGCCCAATAATTCTTGAAGGACAGATTCACTAATAGTGCGGTTTATGGAAGCAACAAAAATACAGGTTCTTATCAGATTGCCAGTGATAAATGCACTGTCTGCAAAGCACATGCAAGGATAGAGCACTAAAACACAAAATAACAAGCTTGTTCTCTAAATTTCCTGGGGAATCACTCAGTATAACCAAGTGTTCAAGTCTTACTCAGTAGGCATCCCTATGGGGGAAAAGAGAGGTTGAGGCAATTGACTGATCCCAGTAGTCTGTGATGGTATCTTCCCTAACGCCCCTCTCTCTTGGGGTCATTGTTATACTATTTTGTGTTTAGGTGGATCTCGAGTGACTCTAGTCATACATACTTTTGTTATTGATAGGTGTAGAAATTCCTCGCTTCGATTTAAAGGTATAGACTAAGAGAAATTCAGAGCGCACACTCGGTGAGGGGTGGTCGTACCTTGGAGGTGGGTAACTTTGGGGTGGGGATGTGTGTTTTAGTATTATAATGAGGTTATAATGAGCAAAGTTCACCCACAGGCCACGACGTTACTGCGCTGGTCCAGGTATAGTTCCATGGTTCCATCCAGCCCTTGGATCTGCAGTGATATATGGATGAGTTTGGCCGTGAAGCCTTTGTTTCATTCCTTCCCTCCTCCAGTTATCTCACTTAGATTAGCACACCGAGCTCTCCCAGTGTTCCTAACATCTAAGAGTGCAGGTGGTGTTGCTTAGGGGACAATCACTGAACCAATTTCCAGCATGCCAACCTCATTCCACTCTGGAAGTTAACTTTTATGAAATGTGGGTATACTTTAGCCTCAATAATTTCAACCTAAATAATCTCATGTCCAGTAATCGTTCCACACTGGGTGGGAGCTGGCTGTGGCATTTCACCTCCTTTCTTACAGCAGCAGTGAGTTAAGCCTTTATATTATGATGTCTAGAAAAGAAAGTAGTTTTTCTTGCCCTAGTAAGAAGCCAGAGACCATCAGGAGAGCAGCTCAGCAGCTGCAGTAGAAAAGGGGCAGCTGCTACTCAGAGCTCTTGCAGCTGCTCCGTGCTGGACCCAGTGGGTTAAAAGTCTGGGCTTAAAAGTCCTTGTGAGAATAATTGTCCCATCTACTAGCTGTCTGGCAGTGGTTGTGATCAACAGCTGACGTGTTGATTAAACAGGGGAGACAACGGGTAAGCAGATAGACTTATATTTGCAAAAATAAGAGCACGCGAAATTGAAGCTAGATCACTGGAAATCTGCTCCTCTGAGTCTTTAAAGGTCAGGAGTGTGGATCAAAGATCAGGTAGTGCAGGAAGTGGCAGGGGAATAAATCTCTGGAGGGCCTGAAACAGCCTGAGTTTTGGCCTTCAAGTTTGTCAAAGCATCTCCCAAAAGGAGGTGGAAAGGAGGAGGGCAGTCTGAAGCCAAGCCCTAGGGCAGACGGTGGCAGATGCTGCACGCTGGAGCAGTGCTCCACAGGACACAATGCCAGCCCGAGGGTCTGCCTGCACAGGAATGATACATTGGATTAGGCTATTCACCCTGGCTTCAGGAATGAGCTGCATCAAACATGAAATGCAATCACATTGCTTTGATCTGCTTTCCCACGGTGCTTTTTTTGTCCAACAGTGTGCTTGCAAGCAGTGTCGTGCTCATGTGCTACGCAGTGCCCTGGGGAGGTACCCCTGGCTCCAGTGACCGTCCCTCTGCTCGTGGCTCCCCAGAGTGTGTTGCAGAAAGCCCAGTAACAACTGGAGGATACCTGGGATCAAACCAGTACATTCCTGAATTCTTCTCCCGGCAATCCCATAACGCACCATGAAAACCTTAGGAGTGATGTCTCATGAGGGGATGATGCAAATATATACATCTTTTTTTTTTTTCCAATCATCCTGGAAGCCCTCTCTTATCTTTCCCCGGTGTGAACCTTTCCAGTGGGCTTTTGAAGAAGAGAAAGGAACAGGTCAGCTAAACCTGAATGAAAATGGGATGTACACAGGGGAGGCTGAAAGAAAGGTGGTACCATATGATAAAAATGGCCCAGTTTTGTGGACGAATAGGGTCAAAGGATCCTTACTTTACTCTTTCTGCAGTTAGAGCATAGTTGCAAATAGAGACTGCACTGGTACCATGGCAATGACCAAAATGATCTGGGTATAAATTTTTATGCTGGCGTGTGTGTGGGGGAATGTTTTGTAAATATCAGGTGACCTACTCCTCAATTAAATTATTCAGATCAGTTGTTTTAAAATCTGGTTATGAACAAGATAGGGAATAAGTGCACAAACTGCATTCAGCATACCTGACCAAGAACACAGTGCAAATTTCAACCCATTCAAATTTGTCTCACTTGTGACTGTGGAGGACTCAAAGCAACCATGTCCCTGGCTGGATGCTGGACACTGTTCACATGGATGACATCATTGGGTCACAGAAAAAAAACATTATAGTGTAATCTTCTGTCATGGTTTTGGCCGGGATAGAGTTAATTTTCTTTCAGATGATACTAAAGGGGATGAAGTGCCCCAGGAAAGCACCTAATGCACCACAGCTGCAAATGGGTGTTCAAACCTTAGGACCAGGCTACATACAGTTTAAAGTAAACCTCTCCCAAGCTGTGTATCTCTCTTGGTCCACTGAAGCTGGTTCAGATTGACCAGAGGGATATTCCATATCATACAATGTCCTGCCCAGGATATTAACTGGGGGATGGGGGGGGTGTGCAGGGATGGAAGGCACAGACTCCTTTAGCCGAGCTGATTTTGTAAGCCCACTCCAGAAGCAAGAGTCAGGCTAGCCACAGCCCCTCAGAGGGGTGGGCAATGATCACCCCAGTAACAGGGGTAGGCAATGATCACCCCAGTAACAGGGGTAGGCAGTGATCACCCCCAGTAACAGGGGTAGGCAATGATCACCCCCAGTAACAGGGGTAGGCAATGATCACCCCCAGTATCCTCCCTGATGAGCTGCCTTGAATGGCAGACCATCCTTCTGGCACAGGGGGACAGGACCCTGCAAGCTCCCCACTGCTGAGTTCACTCCCAACAGGGGGGTTGGCCGGGGCAGGCAGTCATTGCAGCTCGGGAACTGACAGCATCGGTCGGTGGGTGGTGAGCTGTTGCACCACTTGTGATTTTCTGGGTTTTGTTCCTCTCCCTTGTTCTTTACTCTTCTGATTCTCTCCCCCATCCCACAGGGGAGTGAGCGAGTGGCTGCGTGGTGCTTAGTTGCTGACCGGGGCTGAACCACGACATCTTCACATGTTGTCCAGCACTACAGCGTGGAAAGCAGTCCTTGGCCTCTTTAAAAGAAGGTCAGATCAACCCTTTGCTTTCACAAATTCTTTGGACTTTTTTTGAGCCATTTGTGCTTTTGGTATGAAGGGCTGTGTACAACAGTGAGTTCAGCAGTTAAATGTGCAGGAAACTGCTCCCTTTTGCTGGCTTTTAATCCTGCTAGTTGATAATTTTGAACATTGCCTCTAGTTGTGTTACAAGAAATTTTGAATTTTCTGTCTGTATTCACCTTCAGTGCACCACTTCTGATTTTGCAGGCATTTGCTAAAGCAGCAAGCTGCCACTACCTTTTTGCAAACCTTCTCTGTTTAATCTTTCCTCTGACACAACTCTGTTACTCTGTTTTCTCTTTCTGCATTTTTGCAGGACATCCAATATGCGAACCACAAAGTACTCCTCGCTCTTTCCTGGTGGCTAACTAAGATCTCCTTCAATTGAAACCAGTCTTGCAATTCTCCAGTCCTCTCTAGGCATGACTTCCCCCAGTAAGTGTTTATCTAGATATTTCTTTGCACCTTTGCTCCTTTTCTGTCTCCTTCAGTCTCTTAGCTGATATTAAATCCTTATTAGGCTGGGGATACAGAATTTTGCCTACTAAGGCAAGCCAACAACACCTGTACTTATTTCTCAGTCCAAGCTGTCATGCTGATAATGATAAAGAATAACTTTTCCTACACTTTTAAAAGGACATGCTTGTTTACCTTTCTCTGCCGTGGTTTGCTGTAAGGTAAGTTGTTTTCAAAATAGCTTTCCCCAGGTAAAAATGTTGACTGTGGGGATGAAGGTCTGTGTTCAGGTTGATGATGGGAGAGTAAAGAAGTGTTAAGCCATTTTGGGTCATGCTACATGCAGGGGAGCCCCCTTGAGATAGGGCAAGAAGGTGTGCGCAGCTGTGGGCAGTGCTGCTAGTTGCCAGGACAGCGTCCTGCTTTAATGCGGATGTGGAGGGGCCACAACATCGGTAAGGTTGGTCCCGCAAAGGCTCTTTATTTTATAATGCAAATAACAAAACAGAGTGCTCTTCGCTTTAAATTCTGTTCTGGGAGAAAGTCTGCTGCAAAATCAGTAGGACTCTGCATGAATTCTTCTGGCCCCAACAATTTCAGATCATTGCAACTGATGCTTTAAGGTGACTATAGCAGTTTGAAATCGCTCTCTGAAGCCTCTTGGGGCAACTTTTTTTGTCCCAAAGCTTCAGAACTGTGCGTGTTTATATAACTCTGCCCACAGAGGTAATGTTTTCTCTATTCTCTTGCATTATGACAAACATCTGGGCCATATAACACATTTGATATTTTTTTTTAATTCCTGTGGCACATCTGGTCCAAGGAGAAGCAGGGCTGTAGGAGACAGCTCAGAAATGTAGGTTTGAGACTGCAAACATGCTGCTTGTGGTTGGATGTGGTCCTGGAGGAAAATGAGAGCTTTTAGAGCTTGGATGTTGCTTTAGCATACTGTGTAGGTAAACAAGTAATCTGGAAAGAGAGTCCTAACTGTATTTGCCACGGTAGCTGTCAGTCTGCATCTGGTTAAAAGAATCCTGCATGTCCTGCATGCAGGGACAGTACCAGAGGACACACTGTTAGGGGACCTATTTTGTCACAGACAGCTGAGGAGGCTTTTCTGTTACCCTGGATCTTGCTTGCCAAGGCAAATCCCGTAACTGGAGACCATTGTACATTTCAGGTCAGGAACATTTTCTATGGAGTCTTGACAGTACTTTGAAGTATTTCTGGGTATCACTGTAGCACGGCTTGCAAAACAAGCCTGTTCCTCCATGCAAGGGTAGCTATCATGGCTTTACTGATGCTCCCATCCTTCTCTGGCACCTTCCTCTTTTCCTGCTCCCCTCTGGCATGCACGTCCCCTTGTTCCCTCTACTCCATCAGCTCAGAAACTACTTGCCTGCTGGTAGGTTTGCTCCAGACGGCACTCTCTTTTCAATGAAAGTGGCCTATTCTAGCACCTCTGAAGGGCACACGGCAGGAATGGTGATGATAAAGGGTAGGTGACATCAGATACAGTCCTTGCTGCCTCATATTAAACTGTGGCACGTATACCTGAGTGCTGGCATGTAACCAGGAGAGACAACATTTGGGCAAGACAACCCAGAGCAGGAAGGGTGCCTGGGCCAGGCCAATGTGAGACAATGCGGTGTGGGATAGTGGGAGGACTGCCAGCAGCAGAGCGGGTGGGAAGGCTCCCGTATGAACCTGAAAGCAAACAAACTCGCTGCCAAGTAGTGCTACTCCTGCTCCAAGGAGGATCACTTATTGCAGTTTGAATTATTAGCTCATTTGTTGTAGTAAAAGACTGTGTGGACGCAAGGCACTGTGAGGGGACCAAACTAAAATTACATCTGTGTGCAAAAAAAAAGGCCTGGGAGTATATTTATATTCCTGCTTTGCTATGGGACTGTTATTCAAAGCTCAGTATAAATCATTATGTAAAAATCAAAATACCTTTGGTCTCTGCAATGTACCTGACATCAAAGCACAGGTTCAACAAGTTAAGCAAAATTGCTAATACTTGATGCTTAAGTAGATCTTCTGTGGTATCTAATTTATACTGCTTTTAACATATGGGGCATTTGCTTTGGCAAATGAACTTAGCAATGTTTGATGCTTTCCCAGCACACAACCAAAGTACTGACTCAGTAATATCACTGAAACAAAATCACTGGTTTGGGGGAACCTTCTCTTCTTTCTCCATTTGCTGCACCATCCCAACTTAAAGTAAATTATTCCACTTAATGTTTTCTTTAAAACCTGGACTTTTTTCCTGTGTTATCTGACCAACTTAAAGTGGCTGTACAAAACACAAATCTAAAATCCTGTGTTGTAGGGTAGGGAGTACTTGTAATGATAACCTTTGTATGTGTGACTGGCGCTGGAGACTGTCCCCAAGCCTTGGACTTCTTGGAATCTGGGGCCTCTTTGGTTTTCTTTCAGGCTTTAAAAGCACGCACTGGGGACTCTAGCATATACGCATAAATCTTGTCAGTTAAATATAGATTAATGGGAATCAGCAGGGAGTAAAAATACTTTTTATGGTAAACACCATAAAGCATGGTAAATACTTAACTTCAGTTTTATAGCAAAAACTAAGTCCTGCCATCCCCACACAGCACTCGGTTCCCTCATTTTTAGGCATTTGGCTTTCTTTGCAGCTTAAATTTTATTCCTAGTAAGCAATATTCTTTCCCCATACTTCCCTAAGTATATGCGAAATATTCGTTTCGAACACCCCCAGTGAAGTCCTACTCACCAGTGAGTCTTACTGACAACGTCCCAACTAATAGTGTTTTGATGTCTCAATTTGTGTTCTTCGTTAAGGAAGTCCAGTCTGATTTCTTGATCTTTGCAGAAATGGGAAGTTTTTTGTAGGATTATGCCAGATGGGTAGAAAAAGGAACAAAAGAACCATAAGGTAATTTTCTAGGTAGTTTAAGCAGTCCATGAGTCAAGGTGGCATATGCTCGTAGTAGCTTAACTCCTAAGAGTATAAATCTCTTACATCCATATAAAGTTGGGATCCTTAATATCCATATCACCTTTGAAAATGCTGCCAAGGATTTAACAAAAATGCTCTGGTCACTGAGGCCACGTTAAAAGACTGTACTTGCAGCCCACCCACCAGGACACAAAAATGCACTGATTCAAACCTCTGTGCAGGTAATATGTGACTGAAGAGGCTGAACTACTTGGAAGATAACCTCAGCTAGGCTAGGAGAAAAGAAAACGAAGATAATGGAAAAGAAACAGCTATAATAACCATCTGCAAGCACACATGGCCTCTACTTCAGCACCCATAAAACTTAAAAGGATAAAAGAAAAGGAAATTGCTTTCAAAATAGCAAAGACAATTTTATAAACATTTCTTCTTATGCTTTTATAGGGTGTTGGACTTGTTGCCCTGTTTCTGGTATTAGGAGTGCTGTGTTTATCAGCTTTTAGCATGAAGAGAGGTATATTCCAGGGAAGTCTTTGCATCATTTACCCTTGTACTCTGCATATGCATGCATATTAATTTCAGGGTTGTTTTTTTTCTCTTAAGCAGCCCTATTGTAAGGGTCACGTGGCACTTCAGCCAGCCCAAGGGCGCCAGTGGTATTGTTCTGCACATCAAATCAACTTGCATTGCCTGGGCTACATTTCATCCCGTCCCACGGCTGTGAACAGGGGTTTGTCCTAACACGAAGCAGCTGTGTGGCTGTACAAAGCAATGATCCCATTTGAAATAAGTGAAGAAATTCAATAGTGACCACAGTTGCTTCCCTGGACTGGGCTTGGGTTTTGCCTTTTTGCAACCAGTATAGCTTTGGGCTATCAATAGTTTATAGCTATTAAAAGTCCCTTAAGCAAAGGCATAGTTTGACTGTCCTTCCTTTGGACTGCAATGCCAAATTACACATCCATGTCCCTCCTAAGGCTTGTTTCCCTCCCAGAGCGGTACTGAGGCTCTTTCCTTTTAACTGGACTGGATCCCAAATCATGATGCAGCCCCAGCACAGTCCTGGGAGCTGCTCAAGGAACCCGGAGGTAGCTGTGACAGAGGACCTGGGCAACCTGTGGCAGTTTTAAACATGTGGAATGAAAACCTGCTTTGTTGTCTAATATGTATCTTCCTAAAGGACTTAATGGAGCTAAAAGGAGAACTTTGCCGCAAGCCAAGAGTCATTTGTGCCTTTGAAGCTGACCCCGAGTTTTACAAACCTTTAGTCATTTTAGAATAGCTGAGCAGAATTCGAATCCTGAATCACATGGGGTGTAAGTTGTTTCTCTCCTAAGAAAAGAGAACAGTGGGTACTTCACAACTTTAGCTGCAGATTTCTCTCTAGCCTAGACATGAGCCTTGCATAAATTCAGAGCTCACCAATTATTATGGCTTTATCAAGAACCTTATCAGTGATCATTAAAAATAATCTTGCTTACAAGGGGACTGCTATGTGCAAAGCCCATCTTTGCTATTTACTTTGTGACTATTAATGGTTTTTTTTAATGTTTATACATTAGTGCAAGGAATAGTGTTAGCATAATTCTAGTGTAAAATAAAACCAGCTGTATCCATTATAAGTGCATTACTGCCAGGAACTGTAAATATGTTTATGCCTGATAGCCTTTTGACTCAATAATATCCTGCTATCTCTGTTGGGCAGGCAAGTTTTTAAACCAAGAAAAGACAGGTTATGATTTTCATAACCAAACTGTGTTTCTTTTTGAAGTATGTTATCTAAATTCAAATTTTAAGAAGGTCATTAAAAAAATCTGCCTGTGATTTTAAAGGAGAACAATTGCAATGTCATCTTCAAAGAGGTGGCAAGAAGGTACAATGTGTGCTAAAACAAGTTATTCCTCCCAGATATACACATACACAGACAAACCCTGCCATATCATACCATACAAACAATTTTAATTGTGTAGTTACAGTCAATAACCACTCCTAGTCAGAACATTTCTGCATAAAGAAAATTGTGATACACTTATAAAAACAGCCAGCTGTAACAAAATAACTGGTGTTTTCATAGCAATAAACTCATAAAAAAGAAATACACCTTTATACAGAAAATTTATACAGCTGTAGCTTTAAAATTGATTGTAAACCAAAGGAAGACACATTGCAAACATCAATTATTTTCACATTAATTGCATAAGTTTCTAAGGTGATCTATTAGTTTTATTTACCTAAGCTTATTTGCATGATAGTAAAAATTGCATACAACAATAAGAGTGAAGCTTATAGTATGAATTGCTTGGATAACATAGAGCACTTTTTATAGGCAACTGTGTAAAGCACATTTTCTCTATTTAAAACTTTTAAGACACTTTGTTTTACTGCCCATCAAAATACATTTATAAATAGAAAAAAAAATCAGTATGATAACAAGAGAAGCAATATTACATTTAACGGAAACTTCCAAAAAAATTAATTACAACATGATGCTGCAGGATCTACAAATAAATAATGAGGACTAAATTGTGTTTCACATTTTCTTTTTCATTTTCTTTAAAACCATGTAACAATGAGAATGGAAAAAAAAATACAGTGACCTTTATTTCCAAAAGAAAACAAATCTGAATTACGGCAGTGCCATATAATACAAGGCATTTGTTGGCATATGTTATCTTTAAACTGCATTCCACAGTCTATAGTTCTTTTGTAACATACAATAGAACAAGAGTAACAAACTCTTTTTTATTTTTTTTAAATAAATGTGAGTTTCCAAAGATCAAGTGTGGAGTGCTACAGTAATAATTAAAAAACGAGAACAAAACAGAAACAAAAAACAGTAAATCACAAAAGTTGTAATGCTTGTCTGAAGGCTCCAGAATCAAAATCACTGGTATCATGCTTATTGGGTACACTCACAGTGTATCCAGTGAACACAAATTAATATCAAACAATCCTCAATGCTTCATCTGTTGCTGCGAAGCAGTTTGTAAAACAGAGTAAAATATCTAGTGCAGTCTGCATTATCCTTTTTTCAACTTTTGTGCAAGTTTTGGAAGATTCATTGGCCAAACAATGAATAATAAAGGTTTTTGACAGAACGCAAGATGGAATTTTCATTTCATTAGTAAATACCAGTGGCACTGTTGAAAGAAAATAATACTTTTAGATCAGTCTTTCAATTCAGCATTAATCTCTGTGTTCCCTTCTACCGATAACTCTTCTTCTAGTTTAACTGAAAAAAGTGTGTTTGCATTTTTGTCTTGGACGCTGTCTTCTAAATCCTTGAGCAACTCTTCTTCTTTGTACTCTGCAACATCCACCTCCAAACCAGAATTGTCCTTCAGCTTCCCATGGTGCTTGAGATAATATCGCTGGTTCTGAAAGAACTTGATAATGGTGTACTTGGGCAGGTCAAGCTGAGCAGAGAGAGTCTGGATTGCTTCTTCATCTGGATACAGACCTACATCTTGTATGAAACTCTGTAGGATCCCTAGGGCTTCAACAGAAATCTTTGTTCGCGGTCGGGGTTTCTGACGATTTTCATCCTCAGATTCAGCTGGTGATGCTACTGTCGGTTGCCTTGGGGGTAGTCTGGGACCTGGTTGCTGTTGCTGCTGTTGTTGTTGCTGTTGCTGTTGTTGCTGCTGTTGCTGCAAGACAAAGCACAGCATTTTTTTTTGTATGTGTATTCTTGCTCATATTTTGTGTTACCAAGAAAATCCATGGGGGAAATTGCAAAGCTATAAACAAAGGCTTAGTAAGTTTAAATGACAAAAAGAAGAAAAAAGAAAAAATAGGCCCACTATTACTGAACCAGAATTAAAATATGAGTTAGTAATTCTCTGCATATCTCACACGTGTCTGTATGTGCGTGAGCAGAGATGAGAGATAAAGGGATGGTGGGATATGGACAGAGAGGTGGAGGGAAAACACTGGCTTTGTCTGACTGAAAATGCCGATGACATCGGTGCGGTTTAGCTGACAAATTCTAATGAACGTGCTCCATGAGTCAAGTGCAGACAAGACAAAATGCTAAGTAGGTGACATAGTATAGGATTAACTTGACCAGCTTAGCCAGAACTGTAGCAAGGGCAAAGTGAGAAAAGTGCCAGATGAGGGCAAACGCGCAGGAGCTCTGCCAGCAGCAGCAGCTGCTGCCCAAAAACAAGGGCTGCAAATCTCTAGCAATAGCTAGACTAAGGGACTGGGGGGACCAGGGAGACGGAAAGCATTTTAGCTAAGTGCAGAAATATCTCACTACTGATCTGACCTTAGCATGCACTGAAGTCTCGTCAAACTTGCAAACGTTACGACAGAATGCGTTAGCTGGAAGCGCCTAACGTCACGCTGTCAAACCCAGCCTCGGCAAGGACAAAGAGATCTGGAGGTAGGAAATCTGTATTTCCCCTTCTGGCTCTGACCTCTCTTGCCTGTGGTTTCGGAGAGGGTCTGTCTTGCCTGTGTTCAAGTATCCCAACGTATAAACAGGGAACAAACATATTTACCTGCTTCTGTGTTTGTGCTGGGGATTATTTAGTTAATATTTATAAAGCACTAAGATGCAAAGCTCTAAATAAGTTGCACTATTATTATTAGAAGGGAACATGCTGCATTCCAAAAACTCAGGCAATAAAAATGAGCAAGTATGCACATCAGAAGAATAAGATAAAGCAAATCATGATGTAAATAATTAACAAGAGCTTAAAATGAAGTTTTGCAAGCATGGATTCAGAAACATTCTTAAAAGGTGAGGCACTGAGCCCCAGGGACAGAAATGTTTTTTTCATCCACCACTGGAGTACAGTACATTATAAGATCATGTTTAAAATCAAAAGTAAATTTATCAGCTACTGTTTTTGTTGACAATTCTTTTGCTTCACAGCACAGGAAGCACTGGTTAGTAAGATATTTTGGATCAGCAAATTTCTTGTCATATGGTACAAACCACCAGTTATTATTAAAAAAACACCAGCAGCAAAACAAGCAGTTGCTATCACTACATTTCATTTCCCTTTGAGTCTCCCCTCGACAATGTTTTGTGTGTTGGTAGTGGTTTCCAAGCTTCCAGTCGCAGCTCACTTGCAGACCCTAAGAAGCACAAAATACTGTACAAACAGTATAAATATTGGAGGAATTATAATTCTGTCCACTTCACAGTGCCACTCGTGGTTGTGGAGACTTCGCGTATGTCTCAACACCTGGCTTAGAAGCCACTGCTTTAAGTGATCTTCCTATTGCAAGATCTGACACAAATGCTAGTGGAATTAGGGCTCTTGACTCATCCCTATTCACATCCTTTCATGTTTTATGGTCTGTGAGCAGTCCCATTCAAGGCTTCAGTCCCAAAGAGATTCAAGACTACTCCCAGCACATTAAATTCTTACAAGACTGGAGGCTTTGTATATACAGTTTGAAAACTTGTGTCTTACCTACATATTTATGCATCTACAACGACTACCATGCAGAAGAGCGGAGACAAAACTCAGGCCCAATCTCCCAATCCTTACTCTTACAAGTCATATTAAGAGATTACAATGCTACTGCTTATGTGAATAATATTTGCAAGATCAAACACACAACTTTTATCAACAAGGCAAGAAAATCTAAGTAAGTGGCATAGTGGTTGAATGTTTATACTGTGCATAAGCTTCTCCTTTTATCCCCTTAAGAAGCAATTTTATTAAAAACAATGTACATTTTCAAACAAGTGCTGTTTTATTACTTAATATAGATCTTTCTCTCTCTTTTTGCTAAATCAAACAGCAAGTTTCCAGGCTTTCACAATTATTTTAGTACTTGATATCCTAAGGGATTGTCTTATTCAGTTTGCTTTATCTTTAATATACACTCGTGTTGTTTCTGGCTGTGAGATAACTCTATCCTTCCTAGCTTTGTAAATATTTTTCTGTATAGGTAATACAAATGATACACTGGGTCTCAGCTGAGGTTGGGAAAGCACATAATATCTGCCCTTTAAGAGGGAGCAGTTAAAAGGCTGACCTCAGGTCTTCCATGAGAAGGGATTAAAGAGCCCCCAGCTCAGAGACACAGCAGTCCGCACTGACGACCTGGGCTACAACATTTAGCAAAACAGCCAGCCACGCTCCTGGTTTGTGGTGCTAGTGCAAGCAAAGGGTGGGCGCAGCCCCCAGAGGAGGGGGCACCACCGAGGATGGCTGTTTCCAAGCCGTGTGGGGTGGGTCCTGCATCCCCTCCTCTCTCTCCCTGACACGGTGTCCTTGTGCCAGCTCACCTGTGGAGCAGCACCCAG
Source organism: Anhinga rufa (assembly GCA_013400875.1). Lineage (NCBI taxonomy): Eukaryota > Metazoa > Chordata > Aves > Suliformes > Anhingidae > Anhinga > Anhinga rufa. Next base: position 38,896 of record VZTV01062395.1, read on the forward strand.
CCAAGGTCCAGCAGTCAGCAGGCCTGGTAAGAAAGCGCCTCTATGCTCTCCTTTCCCAAGGGTGGTGGGAGAGGGGCTCTGAAGGAAAAACAAACAAACATTGACTCACCCCAGCCTCAGCTGGGGTTAAAGTGGGATGAGGAATCCCCTTCCCTTCACTCCTACCCAGGGCGAGCCGCCGCTGATGAGGGTTCGAGCTTAGCTTTTGAACAGTAGCGCAACAAGGTCCTCCCGCTTTGCTGGTAAAGGCGTTCGACAACCCGTGCCAAACGCCTCCGCCTTTCGGTCCTGATGCCTGTCTAGACAGCACGGAGGCTCTCCCTGCCCAGCATGCAGGTGCCTCTGCGCCACCGCGTCCACACATGTTTGCGAAAAACCACCGAACCGAAACAAAAACTGTGGGTGGTCGCACGCTCTTCTTTGAACTCTGGTGGCGGATGGCAGCGTGCTCTTATTGCGTACTGTGAGACCTGCGTTTAGCCTGGCCGGGAGGAAAGAAACACTAATTTCCTTTGCTCCGTTTAAAGCTTTATTTACTTAGCGCTCTGCGGGATTGGCCAAGGTAAACTAACCTGAATCTGTTCTGCTGGCACATGGATAATGTGGGAAGGCCTGTCACCATGGTGATGAACTGCATTGCTTTCTTGTTCATAAATGGCATCACGTTCAGGCTGAGGAAGACTGAGGAACCTTCGGATCATGGAGAGATTCTCCCAGAGGGTCCTGTTCTCTGGTGAGGGATCTTCTTTCCAACGTAACAGCTCACAGAGCCACCCCTTGAAGATAACACCAGCAAAACATTAGTTTTTTTCCTCACTTCACGAGGGGCAAAATGAGGGCGAAATGTGTACTTTAGCGGCGCTGCATTCTCTCACGCTCTCCCCCGGTAAGAAAGGGCTTTCACTGTAAAGGCTGGGCTTAAAGCAGACACTGATACACTGAGAGGCTGCTGCGCTATTTCACAGACCCTTACCAACCGCGAGTGTTTTGGAAAGCACCTTCCCCTTGGTCCCACACCACAGCACTGTTGTTTGTTTGCTTAGAAACAAACCAGGTGATGAAGGCAGATTCGCTTACACGCTCCCCTCCGCAAGACAGGGGTTTCACTGATGCCAGTATATTCTCTCTGCTGCCTATTTTCTTTTATGCAAGGCTACACCCATCCGAGAGCATCGACGCTGTGCTTCAGGAGCTGGTAGATTGTCTGCTGACCAATTTTTAAAATCCTGGTACTACTACTCAAAACAAGGAAGTACTTGAAATATCTGCCTTGACTGTAGGGCTGCCTAATGTAAATCATAGCAGTAGAGGAGCTCCCTAATGTCCTTTCAAAAGACAGGAATCCTTTGACTAGACACAGCCAAGTAATATCTTCTTCCTATCTGCTACAAGTAGAGGTGCCTCTGCAGGTGAACTTATTTCAAGTGATAGATGACTATCTGGTTCAGGAATTTTCTCATAGACCCAGAAAAAAGCAGGCTCTCAGTTGCATACTACTAGGGCTTGGAGTTGGGGGGGTAGAAATTGTTTTCTTATGTCTTCTTAAAATTTAATTGACGATTTTTTTCCTTAATTGTGCACTGGTAGTTTTAAAAGAAGAGCACAAATGCTCTAGCTAGCACAGTGTGCATCAGCAGCAATTTTTGGGTATATTAAAATTTAGAAACAAAATATTACATATATAAAACGCACATACTTCCTTTCTTTTAGCTGCAAGGATCTGTTTTCAAAACTAGGTCCATGCAATTTTATTTCTTAATGCTGTAGGAAAGATAATGTGACATTTTATTGAATCAACAAATAATATAAATGTACAGAAGCTTTTAGATCCTTTTTATATGTACTGGTAGTTGAAAAATGGTTTATCCAGACTAGTTTACTACTAGATACAATAGATACATAGATACAATATAGATATGTATTTTCTTGAAGACATTCATATCTTTAGCTAACAGTTAATAAATGCAGTGTAAAAATATTGCTACAATATGAAGAGGTGAAAGTAAACAAATAATCTTAATGCATTCATATTGTATAAGAAAATATTTAGTGAGGTGTATATAAAAATTTGAAGTATATTCTCTTGGATATAAGTGGAAAACTGAACACAGGAGAAAATGCCCCCGAGAAACAGAAATAATCAAAATGACAAATGTTAGAGAGATGGTGGTAGCAGAGCTGAGAAAGCAAAAATTTAAATGGGGCCAAAATCCGCCGGGTGCTCACAAGGTGTGCTAGAGAGGAAGGGGAGAGGGAGGGGAACTGCAGCAGCAGGAGGGCTCCCTTGTACCCCAGGGATGGTGGATGTCGGGAATTGCCCTAGGGCTTAGGAAGCTGGGCCAAATGCCTTCATACAGAGCACATAACGTACAGCCTGTCCCAGCTGGAATTGTATGGCATGTTTTTAAAACAGTGGCAAGGGTCTGTGAATTCTCCCTCCCCATTGTAAGGTGCCCTGGGATGCATTAGCAGGTTAATGTATGAACTCTCCCTGCCCCTAACAAAATCAACACATTGCTCGTGGTTCTCTGCCCACCTTGCTTCCACAGGGATGTGTGCTGGGTTATGTTCAAAAGCAATATTAATTTTCTGCAGCAAGTTAAAAGATATACAATCAGAAAACATAGGTAGGTTGTTGGGGACGGAGAGAAGAAGATGATTAAGAGAAACAAATCTGGATTTCTTGATTGCAATGCTGTTACAAAATTTTTAATTAAAAAAAAAAACAAACAAAAAAAAACAAACACCAAAAACAACCAACCCAAAACCCAGCATGCCCCAAAGCATAAAAATTGTCCTTTGGTTGTCTGGAGTCTGCACTGCTTCACACTGAAACTGTTGGTCCTCTTTCTAATGGTGGTGAAACAGAGATCATTGCTGGCTATCACAGCAGTTCAGTGAAAGTAAAAAAGAAACAAGACAACCTGTCCCCTTCCATGACAGGCTCTAAGGTATACAGACAGACTGGAAAAGAAATTGCACTACACATTTAGAAACTGCACATATTTTGTCTGGTGACCATGTGAATCACAGTTGTTTTTTTAAAAACAAACAAACAAACAAACAAACCCAAACAAACCAGTAGAAACTCTTTTTAAAAGTCCAACGGTAAAAATATCTTAAGCAATCACATTTTATGCTGATTAAACATATATCACAACAACAGTTTTTGTTAACTAAGAAATTCTTTCTCCCCTTACTGTCTTTTCTGTTTTGATATTTACTAGATCAGACCTTATTTTTATTAATTACTGTCAACTAATATTATATTTCCAGTATTTTTCTATCAACTTTTGCACTAAAATAATACTTCTAATTCCTTATCTAAAAATGATTTGATGAATTGTAACCTGAAGCATGTCTCTGCTGGTCTTTCAGGGAAGCAGCGATTTTGAGATATTGAAATCAGATGCTTCTGACATGGTACACAGAATACAGCTATTCTACCAAAATGTCTCTTTTCCACTGGGTTCTTCATATTTTTAAAGGAGTAGACATACTCTGATGAAACATATGATGCGCAACGTGGAAACAACCAATCGAATTCTTCTAAAATTACAAGGATAGAAACAATTTTATGGCCTTTATGGTTTACGTCTGGAAATATTTATGAAAGTTGATCTCAGAAATATTCTCAGGAGAGAGAGTGAATGGGCAGTTACAGATACTGTAGGGGTTTACCTTTGTTAGTAGTCTACAAACTTTATACGAAAATGCTTTCTTTTGGTTCAAAGCAAAGAAACAAAGCCATAATTATTTCATTTGGTTTCAGGTTCAGATTCTGTATTTGACATAAAGGTCATTCATAAAAGTCAATTAAATGAGAATGTATGAAATGTTTTTGTAAATTTTAGGAAAAGTAATCATATAAACTTTTCTAATGGTGAATTTTAAGTTATGTAAAATTTGTAAGTTTTGTTTCCATTTGATCTAAAGAAGTATGAACTGCTGTAGTTCACGCAGTTGAATTTACAAGTGAACCTAACAAGGCTGATTTTTCTCCTCTTACACTCATTTAAGTCTAGAGCAATTTCTGTCTATTTCAAACAATTTATTCTGTAGGAGGGCTTGGACCACTGTTTTTTCATGTCTTTACAGTCTTACAGGAAGTGGAAAGGACCACAAAATAATAAGGAAATATTTATAACTCAGATTAGATCACAACTGGTTTATATAGCATATATAGTACATAGTTAAAAAGAAAAACAAAAACAAAGAAAACAGCCTTAAAATAAATACGCCGATACATCTATGCAGCAAGGCAAACCCCCCAAAACTCTGCAGTGACATTGGGAACAACCTTGATTTTAAAACAGTAAATTTGCCAGGCAACATTACACTGAATATAAAGAGAGTACAAAGCAAAATATAAACATTAGCCACATGTAAATATGTTTGGAGAACTTTCAGGATGTTACTACTTTTCAAACTGACAAAGTTTAATTTGACACCTTCTGTTCTAAAACCTTTGTTTCTATTCAAAATCACGCCTTTAGCTGCTATCAATCACTATGCTCACCCTATTACTTAAAATACTGGCATAGGCCCTGGATAAGCTGAAAATGCCATGCAGATGAATTCTGAGATAATATGTTCAAACCTGTTATATACAACACAAATCCTGTAAAGTTATGTATTGTAAACCTACATTTATTGGGAACTAAAAGTCTTAAATCCATCTGCTACAAAGAAAATACTGTTATGCACTTTCAAGTAACCAAGTACCATCTGCAAAGGTCTTGCTACAGTAAGCAAGAAAATGGTGAAAAAAAAAAGATGCTAAACCTAAGATATTTAAAATAAATACGAGTCTTCTGTCTGGTTTTCTGATAGGGATTTAGTAAAGAAACATAAGACATTAGAGGAAAAAAACCTGTGAAAGCCAAACTGCCAAACTATTGCAGGAAAAGCGCAAAGAGGATAACTGCCAAACATTAGACTGCAAGACCCATGAGCATGCTTATTTTAAAGAAAGCGTCTATGTATTTTACCCATGTATGCCAATGCTATTTTATTCAGTCTGACCTGTGCTGCGTTTAAATAAAATCTCCTGCTCTTTCATGTAGAATTTCTAAGAAACTGTTATTGCATTCTGGTATCTTTCTTATTAAAAGAAAAAGAAAAAAAGATAATTGAAATCTGCACTTAAGGTGTAAATACCAATCCTAACTAGATCAAAGAGGGTAGCATTACAATAATGAAAGAATTTTTCTGGGCAAGGCTTTCCAAATCAGCAACAAACACATCTAGTCTGGGAAGAAAGGGCTTCAAGGTGGAGCAACTGAACTCTTTTGTTTAGTGAATTTGTTGTAGTGATAATAATTTGCCAGAATAATAATTCTTACAGAATAACTAACAAAGACTCCAACATTTTTTAAAAGAACTGTAATTTGAATCTAATAAGGTAAAACATTTTAGAGTATCAGTGTTAAGATATGAACAGTTTTTCTTTGGTATAGTATATCTAAGATTATTTTGTATCATTCTCTGGGGCATATAGTATAATAAAAGTATATGGTGTTAAAAGATATTAGTCTAAATAGGGAGGTATTTGATACAAACATTTTAGCAGAAAGTGTGAATTGCATTTCAGCATCTACTGTGAACAAAGACTAAGTACATAATCCATTAAACAGTACTTCTAACTCAAAAAAATTGAGTATTGTAGACTAAACTAAAGTAAGCATTTTGAATGAGCACATTTTCAGCAACTAACTATAAAGCTAGCAATTTATCATTCAGCAAATAATTTTCTACTTTTAAAAGAATCTGTAAGTGTTACTTATGCTAATGAAGACTGTTTTTAATCTGCCCACAAACATGCTAATAGAGGGCAATTTTTTTTTATTTACAATGCTGAAGGCACTCCAGTTTATAGAACACAGATATGAAATTACACTTGGTAAAATGGGCTCTTAATTGTCTGAGCAACCCAAATCCTTCACCTTTAACACAAAAGCTTATAGACAAAACAAAGGAAAAGAACTCATGAACTAAACTTTAAATATTGACTTTTCCCCTTCAAAAGCCATCCAACTTGCTTTACAAATCTCATTTTTGTTCCAAATGGCTGTGTTCATCATAGGTATTTCCATTTCTTTTCAAAACAGAATCCACATATAGAAGAGAATAAAAAAGGCCGACATTACTACTACAGTATATGCACATAGTCTTAGTCTTAGTCTTTACTATTAAACTTGGAAGCTGCTCATTGCACAGAAAGGTTGCTTTTGGAAAAGTCATAATACTTTGAACGAGATACATAATGGTAGCAAAGGAGTACTGAAAGCATTTTAAATTATTTACTAGGTTAAAAGGGTGAAATGGTACTTTAAATACATCAAATTTCATCATCTGGGCCATTTTTTGGTGGCAAAGTGGTATTGATCTTTCCAAATGCTTAAAATTAACTATTTCCAGAAGGTCATTATTTGATTAAAGGCATTAAAGTTGAGGGCAAGAAATGATGCACTTTGTCTTCTTTCCCATTCAAATAATCATGTAATTTAATCAGAACTATCCCTTCATGTCCTGTAATAAAAATGTTTGTCTTAAGATATTGTTCTTTACCTAACATATTAACCTTTAAATGTTATGAAGTTCTTAAGAATAATCTCTGCTTAGAGAAGATTCTTCCATAATGCAATGAAAGGATCTCCAGCATTTAAACTGATAAGGCCAAATTTCCCCCCCACATTGATTGGAAAATGCATTAAACCCTTCAACTGAGATTTCTCACAGTGTTCAATGGGATCGAAAACTCAGGGACTTCCGAATCAGTAAGCTCATGCATATGGCATTGAGAAGCAAAATAACAAATGCCATTTCAGCACAAACAAATACGACAAATAAGTAACAATGGATGTTGCTTTAATTTATCTGGGAAATGCTGTTTGTGTTACGTTTGTATTATCCAGAAAAATACAGCAGGGAACACACACTGCAGGGTAAGAATGGAGCATTTAATTCAAAATTCATTTTCAAGCTGAGATTACTTAAATCTGACTCCTTTCTGGGTGAAATACCTGTGGGTTCAGACAGGGGAACAAGCCTAGATGATGAGAGCGGTCCTTTTTAGCCTTAAATGTTCTTCTGGAATTTCCTGACTGCAGGTTTATCTTTCCTACAATACATAAATTGTCCTGGTTATCTCCCACGCAAAGCTGAACAGACCTAAATGCTTCACAGAAGAACTGAAGTGTATTAAAAGAAAGGCCACTGGATATTTCAATAAAATTTTAGGAAAACTAATAATCTACCAGACTTAGTAGTTTTTGATATTGACCAACACATTTGTTAGTGAAAATCTTTTCAGTTTGGCTTATATTTTCAATTAATTTTAAGCACTGACTTCTGTGAGGCACCTAACTTCAAGTAATTTTAAAAACTGCGGTGAATGTTTGGGATTTCCCTGGGTTTTTTTTCTCACACAACTGTGTATCTTTAATCCAAGAAGCAAAAGCTGGTTTTCAGCCTGTTCCAGATGAGTAGAGATACCAGAATATGAACGTCTCTTCTTGAGATGTGGCCTAAATTGATAATAAATGTCCCCAGAAAGATGGTTGCCTTAGTATTTTATTTACACTAATCAGCCTTAAGTTTCAGGCTTGGCCTTTGAGCATTCCCCTTAATCAGAGAAAGTTTGAAACCTGAAGCTGTCCTTTATCTCCAGATATTTCTGGTTTATCTATTTTACTGACTTTCATTACTAGAAAGGGGAAGTCAGATGTGAATTTTAAGTAAATCTGTATCTGCCATCATAATAGATGAGATTTAGCAAAACAAACTGAAAACCCCACAACCTCATAGGGCTTTTCAGAAGAAAGGTAAACTTCACTAGCAGGAAAAACTTGCTTTGAAGAATACTGAAACAGATTATGCCATTTCCTTAAATTTCTTATCCAACCTATTATTTGGCTGCATCATCTGTCTGGATTTTACCTCCATCTCTTCTCTGGGTTGTGAAAAACAAATGACCAAACATCTAGCAGTGGTACTGATAGTATTTCACTGCAATTTTTTGGTGATATTTTAGGGGAAAAGGATTCCTAACATCTCTTTTTCTCTCTGTCTTTTCTCCTCTCTAGCTGCAGCACTTAAAAATTAAATACATTTATATTATTGTAAACATCCAAACAAATAAATAGGAAAAGGTAACTTGCTAAAGCAACCTCTAAAATTCAATGACAAGCATCAAACTGGTACAGAAACATGACCTGGAGAGATGTGGCCCTGCTCCCACAGTCTCCTCTGTCGTATTAGACCTCTCTTCCTACCCGGAGCCACAGTGAGTGGCTAAGAGCCAGTGCTACTGAAAAACTTGTCGGATTAAGGTCTGAGGCTTTATTAAAAGTGATGGGTACATTCCCTGTGTATGAACACTTGAGATGTACCACCAGCTCATGGAAAGAAAAAACCTAACCCGTAACTCTAAAACTGAGGGAAAACATAAGTATCATTACTTTTTAGTTGAGTACAGAGGGAATTGAATAATCTAAATGAGGGTTTCTCCCAAGCTTGGTTTCTCTGCTCTCAGCCTCCTCCACCTTTCCTTTCACTTGTTCAAATGTATCTTCAATTGCCTAGCAATGATAGATAGGCACAAGCCCTAATCAAAAACATAATATGCATGCCTTTGAAAATCTTACATAAAATACAACTACATTCATATGTAAAAAGAAGGGAAAAAAAGTAATAGATGCAAAAAAGCAGTGGGTGAGGCTTTATTCTGCCTTCCTCTACTCCAGATCCTTCTTCTTTCATACACGTGATTCAATTGGCATTGTAACTGCGAGATACATGTGACGAAAATGGACTTAACAATAAAAAAAAAACTCTCAACAAGAAAACCAACTGCCAATTATTAAATAAGTCAGTCAGTCTGGCACATTACTTTTTATAGTACAGGCATATAAAATGGGTCAGTGGGTTTCACAGAGGGTGACTGGTAATATATGGCTCTTTATCTTTTATTTAAGTAGAGAGAAGTACTGATTTCACTGCAATACTGATGCTTCCCTTGAAAGTAAATACAACCCTAAATCTAACCACGACCCTTAATAGCCCATATTTATTTATTCTTAAACATGCAATCAATTTTTGTGTGGCAGCTATATCTGTAGTTTAGTTGAGAGGAGTCTTTAACAGAAAGAGGCTGGCAATTTTAAAAATCTTTTTTACTACTATCAATTTACAAGTGAACAGCAAATGTTTATTATTATATTGCTTACAGAGATTTAAGATTTGCTTGGGGGGAAAGACCTCCAGTAAAAAGGCCATAGGGCCAAAGTGTCACTTCCGTAATTACTTATATGTGTGTATATCATGTTGTTAGATTTATTTTTCTTAAAAAGATTATAATTTCCCAGAGGGAGTAATTTAAATCCGTGGCTTTTTGTCATGTGCTTTTTCTTTCCAGAATTCATTTTGGATCGGGGAAGATCTACCACACACCAAGGAATCACACGCTCATAGATATTTGGACTTCATTGTAAATTCAGTTCAGCTGACAAGGTGTTCCCAACAAGCGACATCATTCCAAAACATACACAGCTCAAATCCATTCTCAGACATCCCTTCACATTTTTATGGCCTAACTAAATGTTTTCATATAGATTTGAATTAGACATTTAAATACTCTGCAAAAATGTCTTTTAACTTGTCTCTTGCAGTTCAGCTGGCTTCTGTGGCTCCCAGTTTTATAGTGAAGAACACTTAATGCTCTGAAAATGCCAAGGGTGAGAAGAAACTTTTCCCTAACTTTCCTCCAGATTTTGTTAACCACAGAAACAGTCAGAAAATTAATAACGCTGATTACCTCAATGCAGTTTTAAAAAAAATAATCTTAAAAATCCACACTTGTGAAAGACACAAACCTCCCAGCACGTGAGAAGGGAGCAGCCAGAAGCATATATCTCACCTATGGAAAAATAAAGGCAGTGAAGCCCTTATAAAGCTAAAATACCTTTACTTGTAGCATGGTTGCTTGGGGCATAGACTCAAAAGAATATGAAAGCTGGATCAAAAGGGAAACTGGACAGATCGGGTTTCTCCCTGCTGGCTGGGAACCAACACAGGACTGTTTTCAAGCAGTTTGCCGTCAGGTTGGGGACAAGAACAGCCACAAGCAAAAAGCTCCTATAGAGAGCAGTGCTTAGTGTTAGGCTTTTCCTCACCGGCCAAGAAAAGTGCCAGTGAACCTGAGCCCTAGCCCCAGCCATATTTCCAGGCAGCAGCTTCTGCCCTTAAATCAGGCGCTGCATGGCGCAGGCACGCTTCTTCCTGCCCTGATCCCTCCATCCCATCCCCTTTCCCCAGGTGAAAAGTTAGGTTCTCTCCTCCTATTCACTAAGAGTAGCAAATGATTTCTTAGAGGTGAAGCAAACTGGCTGCCCCAAAGTAAAAATAAAAAGAATCTCATTTAAACCGTTCATAGCTTTTAAAAAAAATAACTGTTTTTATATAAACAGTGGAAAGTTCCTATATATGTAGAGCTTTCTCTTGCATGTTACATATACTAGAGATGCTAAGCACCAGACTCAGGAAAATACCTAGTCACCTAAGCGAACCCACAGACGTAACTAATAGGTGTGCAAATCTTGCTCAGCTGAGGTACAGAACTTCGGAGAATTCTGCTAAGGACCACTCACTCAGTCCAAGCATCTTTACTTCACAAAGATCCTGAAAACTATTTTCATTTGCTTCTCAAATGCCATCCTGAAGTAAGGGAACATGTCACTGCACAGGAATAAAAAGGAGATGACCACTGAATAACAATGTGGATTCGGATAAAATTTGGCAGATTTGGAATGAGATAAATATTTGCAAATTAGAATTTTTTTCCACTTAGCTAGCTGTGGGCTTGCACTAGTCTATTCATTATACACCAACAGTTTGGGGTAATTTGTAACCAAAAATCTGAAGTTTGACTTAGAGGTTAGATTTGAGGAAAATTTTAAAAAATGGGCACAATAATAAGAAATTATTAGGACAGGTGAAATTAAAAATTATCTGGAACAAAACATTGTCTCCTTTCTCACATTGCACCTAGAAATCCTGTAACACTCTTTCAGGTCTTGTGTGTTTTGAATTATCCAGTTTAACATTCAGGGAGAAAACATTTATCTACTATTTCTTAATCCTTCCTTTGCCCAACAGCCCTTCACCTGAACTGTAATCAGTTGCTCCTTTAACAAACTGCTTCTCGGACTGTTACTGCATATGTGTGTTTGCATAAGATGCCTTTATTCTTTGCAGTAACGTGTTTAGCAGCTCTCGGTTTTTTCAGGAGGAATTTTACCCTGTCGTTTCCTGTTTATTTACGGGTTGAACTCACTTTTGTTTTCTGCACTGCTTACTCGATACCCTGCTTCCCCCACTGCCGGGAACCAAGGGCTGCTCGCTACCTCCTCAGCCTCCCTCTCAGCTCTGGCACTACAGCTTTGTTTTCATTTCCGTACGTCATTAACTCTCGTACAGCTCGCTCAGACTTTTTTCCCCCCTTTTATTTTTTTAATAGTGCTTTAGTTTCTTCATGTTAAAACACCAATACACTGAATCTCCAAAAGCCTCCCGAATCAGTGATCGGCCCACAGCTGGCATGAGCAACCTGAGAAATCAAGAACACGGCTCTTTTCCCAGATATCTCTGTGTTGCCACACGGGGAAAGGAACGATGTTTCATCTGCGAAGCTGGCAGTGGTGGTGACGAGCCCTTGGCTCCCCACCACCCAGCGAAAGCCCAGAACAACTGCATGAGGGGGGACGCACCTGGGGTGGGATGTCCTAGGCACAGCTCCGGCACGCGGGAGACAGCAGTAGAACAGGAGAAAAGGGGCAGATGGAGCGAGAGTGGATGGTGAGGGTGTATACAGGAGAGGAATCGGGTGGGGAAAACTCAGTGAAGGGCTAAGAGGAGAGCTATAACAAGAGGACTTAGTGAAGGTGGCGAGAGGAAAACAAAACAGAAGGTGAGGATACAGAAAGCGGGAAGGGAGATTAAGAAAATCCATCCTGCCAGAAACAGCACCTCTTGTCAGGCAGACAGCAGGTGCTGCCTGGGGAAGAGCAGATTCACGCATCTGGAGTGTAGGAACCAAAACACCTCTACCTAAGAAAAGAAAACTAAAAATAAAAGACTCAAAGGAGGTGGGAGAGGTTGCTGTGCTTTTTTTTTTTTCTTTTGGCAATCCAGTGCTTCCCAACTGCATGACATTTTTCAAATAGTTTCGTGAAGAAATGAGAGCTGGATTTCCAGACCCTTGCAAGAATCCTGACGGTTCATTTCAGCATTATCTCTTCCAACAGGAGCCCTTCCTGCCCTCCTCTTCACATTACTCCAGACTCATTTTTGAGGCATCTGGAGCCATAACACCTCCAAGACAAGATTCCCCCTTTGTTCGGGGTCTGCATGGCACTGCCATGCAGCAAGGGACGCTGATGGCACGCCTACGCTGACCTACTCCAGCTCAGCTTTGGGGGACGAGTAATGCAGTCAGTAACTGCCAGCCAAGTGGTACAAGCATGGGTCTTTAACCCTCTCTGCAGCAGTCTGAGGGGCCATCTATGTAGCCAAATTTTCTGCTACAAACTGTGCCTTTGGTGGCTTTGAAAACTATTCTGCTCACCTTCTTCAGACTGACTTTGAACACTGGGTATTTGTTCCCCGTCTCCTGCACTTTCAATACTGCCACTGCATTGCAAATCACTGGCAATGGATAAAACAATTTCTTACTAAAGCTACTTTTTTTTTTTTTAAACCTCCCCTGGAAGCCTTATTACAGATTAGATTTGATAAATTTCTATCAGATGCACTGCACCACTCCTCTCACCTGACAATACCTGCAACAGCTTTTGGGGAATCTGCTCAGTTGCATTCTGCACACCTACATTTTGTTCCTTGCTCTAAGAATTGTTATAGAACCTTATAATTAAAACTTTCTACCAAAATGGCATTAATTTTTTCTCTGTGTAGGAAAAGTAGCCAACAGTGATCTACTAAAGAGCAGATGGTTAAAGAAACCCCAAAACCTTACTAAGTATTGAAAGCCATTTAACTGAACAATTAATTAAGTTTTAATTAACTTTAACAATTTAACTGAAAAAATGGATTTATAAAAGAAGCAAAACAATTTGCAGACAACCCTTAGTTTCCTAAAAACTAACCATAATCTGTTTTCATACAAAATACTGGAATGTTTTTATTAATTAAAATATCAATTCTCCAGTTGCTAAAATTCTGGACACTTTGAGGATTCTTTTTTAAAAGCCTTTTCCCCAGAGGAAGAGGTAAAGGCGAGAGTTAGCAAAGAGACAAAAATTGTGGTGAAAAACTTTGGCAGAAAATTTTATTTCTCCTAAATTCAAGTAGCAGTGAAGACTACATTTTTGGTTAGAAGCTTTTCTTAAAGCAAGGTGTTTGCTGGCATGTTATTTTGAAAAACAGCACAATAGGATGACTTCTTTAATAAGTGGGCATAAAACCCAGAGATTAGTAAGTCTCAGAGTGAGAGACAAAACCCCTGTGTGATATCCGATTTCTTTGCCAAAGCGAGGAAGGTTTTTAATAAAGGTCATGGAGAAATAATTTCCAAAGACAGCACTGTCTCTTTCCCCCTATATGTTTACTCTTTTATTTCACTCCTTTACAGTGAAAGGCAGACCTTAGCACGCGCGCGCGCACACACATACACACACAAAAGGAAACTACAACCAAAGAGGAGGGGAAAAAAAAAAAAGCCTGAAATTTTAGTTACACCACATGTGGTTTTCATTTGTGAAAAATGAACAAGCTGTTTGTGGTTAAACTGTCTAATCTGCTGTTATCAATCTAGCGCTGCATTCAAGATTTACAGGATACATCAGCTTCTGTGCCACATTAGCTGTAAAAGGGAGAGGGGGTGGGAGGAAAAAGGAGGAGGAGAGAGTTTATCCTGAGGAATAATATTTCCAATGCAGCCACACTCACACTACATCTGGTTGTGCTGGTAGCGGCAGTTAAATTGAAATATTTCACAGCGTGTGTCAGAAACATGCAGAATGGTAATTATGACAGATCTGATTAAGCCTGAGTGCCACTAGCTCCCTGGCCAGCTCCGGTTGTGCAGGTGTGACCTTGTGCGTGCCTGCGTGTGTAAATAAAATTAATTACAAGCGAGAGGGCGAAGGCTTCGGTGACATCACAAAGCGGAGAAACTCCCAAGGGGGAGACCTAATGGAATATTTTCCCTCAGTCTAATAATACAGTTCATATTGACTTGAGGTAATTAGTGGGATCATTAAAGCAGTTTTCCCGGCGTATTTGGCTGCCTGATCAGATTAGTGAAAATGTTCTTCAGAACAAGCCCTGTGTGGTCTGCCAGAGAAGGAGGAAATAAAAAGCAACAAAGCATATTTTGGAATGATAAGCAGCGCTGGACTTTTTGCACGGCATTTTGCAGGGCTGGTCTCGGGAGCCTGGGCGCCCGACTCTCCTGACCGATTCAATCTTTCATCCCAGGCGCACGTGCTCCCGCTGCGCGTCATCTAAGACTTTTTAATTTTTGTTCCTCTATCCTTCAAAACTATGTCGTCCCTATCCCTCGCTGCTTAAAAAAAAAACAAACAAACCAAACAGATAAAAGCCTTGTGGAAATGCTAGCCTTAGAAGAACTATATTAAGATAACTGGGGGAAGGAAGAAGAATAAATACATGATCAGCAACCCCCCACCTCTCCCCAAAAAGCTAACAGAAGATTGAAGGCACTGGTTTGAGAATTAGTAATGCTTTCATTTCCTAACGAGCTTACCCCAGCAAAAAAAAAAGGAAAAAAAAAGAAAAAAGTTTAACTATGATATAAAGTCTTCCACGGTAACAGAACACAGAGCCCTAATCAAGAAATGGACCATTTGTTTAAAAACAGTCTATTGAGCATGCTCTACCTTGCAAATGGAATATGCCAAGCTCTGTCACAGATGGCAAGCTTTGACAGTTCCCATCCGTAGCGTCGATACTCGACAGTTCAGCACAAGATCAGTGACATTCTGTCTCATTAGAGCCACGCTAATTATCACAGCTAGTTTCAGGGGAAACCATGTGTTGCAATGGTCAATTTGAAGGAGTCTGTGCATCAACAAACTGGTAATAAGGATCAGAC
Organism: Anhinga rufa; assembly: GCA_013400875.1. Taxonomy (NCBI): domain Eukaryota; kingdom Metazoa; phylum Chordata; class Aves; order Suliformes; family Anhingidae; genus Anhinga; species Anhinga rufa. Next base: position 54,029 of record VZTV01062395.1, read on the forward strand.
ACCTTATTATATGACAGCATGCTGCCTATGATCTGATTTACTGAATCAGAGGTACTGAGGCAACACTGAAGCCTGATGGGTTATAGAATCGCGTGTACACAATGCGTATCTGAAATATGCTTTAAAAATAAAAGGGAGCTATACCAAAACAGTACAAATAAAAATTTTAAAATGGTGAAGTTATAATAAGGACTTTTTTCATTTGTCATTAAGACATGCAGAGATGTTCTAGATCTTGTCAGCCAGTTTTATCTTTAATCAAATCATATAAGATAAATAATTCAAAATGAAAACTGTAAAATTATGGATTATGCTAAATTATAATTCATTCCATACTCTGATTTTTCAGTTTCAATAACATGTACCAAACATTCCTTATGTTGTGCCGTCTTGCTGCTTTAACAGAATTTTATATTTTGTAAGGAGCTTTCTCTACTTGGCTCTCTTTTTTCATTTGTACATTTAATGACTTAAAACTTGTACTTCTCCTAGCTTCTCCCACACATTCATGCTCCTTCTACCAGACAAAATCCATCTCACCAAGATCCCTGCTTTGCTGTTTCTGGCCACCTGCGGGGCCGCATCCTGCCAGGCACTCAGTGGTCCCAGCCCCGGCGCCTCCCTGGGACGTGCTGTGGGCTGAGGCCGTGAGGGCGTTAAACATTAACTCCCAACCAATGCAGGGCAGGTGTGCACTGCATCTCTCCAGGGAAGCTCTCCTTAGGGCTCAAATATGCAGCATTTCCTGAAGCTGCTACCAGTTCTTTAAACGGCCTCTCTGCGGATTGTAAGTGCATTTGAACAGCTCACGCTGCCACCCGCCTGGCTGGGAACCTCTAGCTGGAGCCGATTTGACCCCACGTGTGAAGCACGCTCAGGAAGCACACTTTTTCATCGGTGTGTCAACAAATCCAGCCTTTGCCTTACGTGTTGAAAGAGCTGCCTGGCCCCAAGGAGCTGTTTGAAGAGGTCAATATAATCCTCTTACCAGTTAAGTATTTTCCATTCTGTGCCTTTTTTCTTTGGCTTGAACTATTTCAGTTTTTAATGCTTTTTTTTTTTCCCTCTGTACAGATTTCCGTGGGCAATTGCACACTGATATGAACCACCTCGGAGATTTTAAGGCAGTTTCTCTTCAGTGCATCTTTGTTGATTCAAGAAGTTGCTGTCTACTTTTTACTAGTGGGAACCCAAGACTCACTGAAGTCAACCCACTCCACCAAGGTCATACCAATAATGTGGGATATGGCCAGGATCAATGCTGGCCCTTCTCCAGGTCTACCCAGGTTGAGTGATAAGTGAGCTAACTGAACTCAATTTTTCTATCTCCTTTTTGAGAAAGAATTAAAAAAAAAAATTCCTAAGCAAATTTCCTGAGGCTTTAACCTTTATTTCTGTGAAGAGATATCGTAAAAGAAATTAAGACATGGGGAGAAGATGGACCTGGAATGCTCTAAGCGTTCATTTTGTTCCCGCAATAGAACCTCCGACCTGGGTGAGACAGAACACTCTATGACTCTGCAACACGATATTTTGTGAAAGAAACAAATCAGCTCTATCTGCCAAGTTTCACAGTTTCACTGAATGACACACCGCTTTATGGGGCAATTCTTGATCGCGCGCAGAAGCCCATCTTGCTTTCTCAGTTCACACTCTTCCTCTCCCATCCCCGCTGACACCCGATCCTGTCCCACTCCTGCTGCTCCTGGCACCTCTTCAACTGCCAGAGCCATCACCTCTGGGTAGCAGAGGGGGGAGGAAAATAAATAAATAAATAAATAATAATGATGATAAAAAAATTGAGGCTGTTGTGTGGTGTACTCCTGCTGCTAATGTTTTCTAACTACTGTATTTTGCCTTCCCATGAGGGCGAGGGATTTATTTCCAGGTGGACCCATGAAATGACGGCAGACCTCAGAGCACGTTTTGTTTCCACCTCATGTCTCCCCATACAGTATCCCTCCCTGCTTCACAGAGAATCCATTGTACGCTGAGGGGGGGAAAGAAGGTTTTAAAGCCAAGATTTAAACCCAGGAAGTGACTCAGCTGCTCTGAGGGAGACAAAGGCGGGAGACGACTTGACAGAGAAGCGGGGTGACGGGTGAAGGACTGAGCCCCCTCCTGCCCCCCAGGCTAGACCCCCCCCAGGGCAGCCCGAGGTGCAGCGCCCCAAGGAAACAGCTTTGGAAATAAATTTCAAGACCCCCCTCTTAAAGCCACATTGTTACCAGGGGTTACTCTTGATGATAAAAAGGTTTCCTTTCCCCCCACTGGAAAATAGTTGAATAGATCGTTCTATATCTGCGGTAATGGCATGTTACATCTTCGTGCCAGATCCACAATACCGTGCTTGTTCAGTGTGGGAAGCTGTTTAAAAATGACTTTCCTATTAGAGTATATAGCTTAGTCTCTAGATGGAAAAAGCCAGATCAAAGATATAGCATTTATAAAACTGCTGGTTAAAAAGATAAAAGTGAGATAACAGACATCAATTTTTCACTATAAATCTCTGGGTTTACTACAACATTAAAATTTCCAGTAAAAGCAGGGTTTTATATACCTGAACTCTAATGGCCTATTCTGAAAATATTTATGTCAGGAAAAGCATGGTATTTGCATGCCAAAAGCAATTTTAGTGCCAATGTTTAGCATTCCCTTCCCATTTAACTCCTTCCCATCTACTCAAGAGTGTTAGATGCTCTGCCTAATGCCTACCTGGTGTGCCTCCCCATGCAGCCTTTTGGAGGAGGATGCTCCAGGTGTGTACTAAGGCAAAAAGTTGAACACTTCTAATAAAATGCCACTGCACAAAATACTTGCCTGATGGCTCAGGATGGAGTCTCTAGCATGGTCTGAACCACTGATTTTACCTCCATGCTTTGCATGTGAAACTACTTATTTCCAAGGGGCTAACTGCCTAATCAAAGTGAAAGACGGGGACAGGAAATTGGGCAACACGGTGCAACAGCTCAGAAGTAACGGGTCAAAACTCTCTGTAATTAGATGAGGTTTCTGGAGGTACGCGTAGTACTCCATTAGTTTTACACAAAAATGAAAATTGCAGCATGATTCCGCGAGAGCCAGGTGTCTTGCCTTCAACATACAGGCATTTTGATTCGGTGAGAAGGGAGGGCATTCGGCACCTACCTGACCATACACAGCCATCGGCAGGATTGACGCTGCAGAAAAGTATCGATTTTACCTATTTATTCTACTATAAAGTAAACTTATTTAGGTATAATAATGCAGGCTAGCGGCCTTACACTGTAGCACATGGGGCTCCTGGAGGTACGGAAGTTGATGTTACTTCAGTTTTTGCAAACTGTAATTTCCTAAATTTAAGAAAGCTTTAGCAATGTAAGCTGATTTTCAGCAAAGTTTGCTTTCTTCCCTACGTCATACTAGCATGTGCAGGCCGCAGCTTTTCAGGATAAGCCATGAACATAAATGTAACTTCTCAAAATACAGCAAGCATACAGCAGCACTACAAGTCTCTACTTGCCGCATCTCTCGGGGCTCTTAGGTTTGGAGGTTTTTTGTTTGTTTGTTTATTTTTATGGAATAAAATTAGATTTCAGCATCTGTCACCATCAAGAAAAAATTCATCCCTGGCTCCCACATGAAAACATTGTAACCAATGCACAGTTACTGAACCGTGATGCCTTAATGATCATTACACAAATCAACTTTTTTTTGTTTGAAATAACGAAATTAAGAATGTGCTTTCATAATTACTTGAATCAGACTGTCAGGTTATAAATTTAATAAAAACCCAATATGATTAAATTGTAAAAGTAATGTATACCACACAAATTTATATATGTATGGATTCTTTTCATTTTTGACTCATTCAGGTGTGCTGATTAAATTTTAGTAAACAATATTGTTAGTATTGCCGTTCTACCACTAAAAAACAACAACCTGGGAGCAGACACAAAGCTCTTGGTAAACCTTTCTATCTTCCATTTGCATGTATTTTTCTAAAGCTCTCTTTTCAACATAACGTAACAAAAAAATACATAGACCTATTAGGCAGACAACTTGCAATAAAAATGTAAGATTTTAAATACTGATGTTAGGTGTTTTGCCAACTACAGTTCTAAAACTCCCCAAAGATAAGATGTATTCAAGCAATTTGAATTATAATATCTTCCTCAGCTCCTCAGTATAACCATAGTAACTTTTAAAGTATATATTTTGAATTAAATAGATTTTAAATTTATTCTGCAGATAATATATCGATCTTTAAATACATAGAAATTTTAAAAATATACAGACTGCATACATTCCTATACAGGAAAATAATTAAACATTTGAAGGAATCTTCTAGCTCAGTCCCCAAACTCGTTAAAACCCACATGCCAGATAGCCCCTTTTCTTTGGGAAAGCCAAAAAGCTGCCAGCAAATTGCGCCGTGAAGCTACAAGTACACAAATCATCACTCACCTAAGCCAGAGCACGGTCTTACTAGTATCACTGCAATCTCCTCCTGCTCCCGTCACCCCTTCCTTGCCCTGCACTGTGACCTCCGCTGCACTGAGCCTGTGTAGCCAGCTGGTTTGTTGAGCATCAGGTCCATATGCGGTCCTCCGTCAATCAGGTAACTCTTGCCAGAGGCACTAACACCGCGCAAGGGAAGATGCTCGTTTTTCACCTCGACACTACTTAAATAGAAACTTCTGTAGCGCATCATTTAATAGCTCTTCTGTACAAAGTGCTCTAGTCAGCAGAACATTATCTGCAGTCTCCTGGCTCAGGCAAGCCCAGCCACCTTGCAGATACTGGCTGCTTCAACACCCAATCTAATGTTGACCCAAATCAGTTTCTTAAAAAAGAAAATAAATAGAAAGGCACTCCAGCAAACAGCTATCTGTCTACTGGCAGAGCTGCTTTAGGTCACATACTGGTTTGTGCCGTGACTCCAGACTACACTCAGCAGTTAATCAAGTTTTTATATCCAAAATAAGATAAAGGCAGCAATGTTAAATTTTTTTGTGATGTTTAAAAACAAAACTGTAAACCATCACATCATATTCTGATATGCATCCTCCAGACTTTCCACTATAACTGGAAGTGATTATCCCAGGATTTCTACTTCTGAGTGGGAAACCAATATCCCCAAATTAAAAAAAAACAACAATGCACCTCTCTCAGGAGAGGTTCTCTTAAAGAATATATCTGAACAAGCCTCTTTTTTGTGCAAGAGAGCCTTCTTTGCCCCAAGAGATAACTCTCTGTACCACTGACAAGCCCCAATGCAGAATTCTTACAAGACAGATATCTCCTTTAATATACGTGGCTTTGCTACATATTTAAAACTTATTGATTGGCTGACTAATAGTCAACTGGGTACAGAAGACCCAACACATTCAGTTTTCCTAAGAGGTTACTTCTGTGAAGCAGCTTTCTACTACAAATGGCACTTTGGCTAACTACAGACCTGAAAGCTTGCTTAATACATAAATTAACAGTACATTGCTTGAATATGGGAGAAAAATAACCTCCCAGAATACAGGCATAATCTCCATAATAAAAGGGAAAAAAACTATATGTTTGGTGATGTTTTTTTCCTGCACTTGGTAGCAAAGTTTGTACAGGAATCTAAATTTTATACCAATCCTCTAACAAAACCTGCACCACATGCTCTGGAAGCTTTTGTGCTTCACATTGATTACCTGTCCCTTTTAAAGTCAGCATTGGAAGAGCTGCCCTGCCTAGAAATTTTAAGACTACACACTTAAATAAATACACTATCACACAAATCAGACCAGATCAAAATTACGTAGGCTGACAGAGTGGCTTCATACCTTAGTTTTGCAGAGAACTGCAATGGAAAGGGGAAGGTGTAGAAAACGGACAGTTCTCTAACCCCGAGTCTTGACATGTAAATAAAGACATCTGAGGAGCACACAGGTTGGAAGCTGCTGTAACATTCTATCATAATTAGAAACATTTCAAGAGCCCTGTAATTTCCAATCAAAATTACAGTAATTTCCGATATACAAGCCATGATTCATGACAGAATTTTTACATTCCATGAGAGATTATAGTGGCCTGATGTATGACACAGAGTACAGCACTAACATAAACAATTCAGTTTAATGTTTAAACAGCACTTGGTGTTTAGAATCCAACAGTAAAAGAAACATATTATTGTAGAAATTATCACTTTGACAGTGATTGAAGGGTAGGCAGGCATGTGGCCTATAAAGCTGTAATTTTTACAGTCCACAGCTTGAGTTTAATCATTTTGATATAACATTTCCAAAATATCCCTTTAAATGCTCCTTACAGCATATAACTTAAGAGACAACATCCTTTCTGTACAATGAAATGAGTAAACTCCAAAACGTGAACAACGCAGAAGTCAAAAGTTAGACTGTTAAAAAGAAAGCCAGCACTAAAATGTTGACAGCCCAAGAAACATTGGTCTAACTGATCATTATCAGCTTTCCCAGGAAGATGCTGTATTTTTCTATGAAGCAATTTAAGAAAAGTAAAGGAACAGTGACTAAGTGGACTTAACATTTACTCTAACGTGAAAATTCAACATTGCAAGCATTGGTGCCTTTACCATTTCTTTCAAATGTTGGCATAACCATCATTCTAGCCTTTCCTATTTTTCTGTATGTTTTTCCTTTACTTACTTCTTGAGTACATTCTCACTTAAATCAATGCTTTTGCATACTCCGGTGATCTTTCTCAGAAGACATGTCACTTATGAAAATCACACCCAACAAGTGCTTGCCGATTTCCCTCTCTTGCCACTAAACTTGACAGAAATTCTTCAGTTGAAGAAAACAGAATAGGAAGCCACACAACAAAGGCTTAAAACTGAATATGCAATATATATATATGAACAAATGCAGGTAACCAAGCAGCCATTGTAATCCACAAAGCTCATACACGTTTTCTCAGATGTAACTTGTGTAACCGTAATTTGTTGGGGCTTTTTTTTGGTTTTGACATGGCCAGTGCTGCCCTGTCTCCCATGCACAGCCTCACCAGTGGGTCTGACTAAATATTTTTGCAAAAAACAGAACCCCAGCCGTTCCTCGTTACAGCGCATGTAATTGCAAAACACCAAAGCCTCAAGATAAATTCAGCAGCAATACATAGAGCTTGCCCACAGCTTTTGCCATGTCCACGCCAGCTAAGAACTGATGAACCTGATGCTTTCTGAGCTGCGCGAGACCCACGAGCGCGCAGCAAAAGCATCTTGCTGGCAGGGAAGACGGAGGGATGCATCTCAGGAAGCCGCTTCTCAACCCTGCCTGGTCAAGGGTAACCAGAGGTTACCTTTGGAGTCAGCAAGGAGCTCGGAGTCGTGGTACCGGGCTGGTGTGCTAACCAGGCCATGCATTGTAACTCACACAGAAACAGATCAAAACTGGGGCCGGGAAACAATCACACAGGACAGGGAGGCCGTTGCGCCCTGGGAACTTTACCTGGCTTTTGGTTGCCGCAACCTTTGCGAACAGTGCTTGAGACACCTTAGCTCTCTTCATTTCCTGCTGAATCTCATCGTAAATGGAAGCATTAATGTTCATGGAATTATTTTCTGTTTTTCCATTCCTCTCTGTAGCAATAGTAGCAGTTTTGACCTAGAAAATATATTTTATGAGACATTTTTCATTATGAAAAAGTTACTTTCCTCTCTTTCCCTCCCCAAGTAGTTCCCCTTTCCATTTTATTCCTTTTATTCAATCTTGCTCTGATATTCTTTCAGCTTTTCAGAGACTTAACATTATAAGTTATCCATGGTTCAGGCAACTGGGAAACAAGAAAATTCAGCATATTGTTACAGGTGAGTGCATCTGAAATATGAGTTATCATTAAATGACCACTGTGAATTTCAATGTCATAAAACAAATTAGGTGGAAACCTGTCAAACAGTCTTGTAGAGACTTGTGAATCTTTACATGATTTCTTTGCCCCACACAAATTAAGTGAAAATTGTAAGAGCAGCATAAAAGAATCTCGAATGAAATAGAAACCTGACAGATATATCTTGCTTCATGCCTTATATCCAGTACACTCAAATGCATGATAATGTAGAAAAGTTGTGGCTTTAGATTTAACTTTTTAAAATATTATCTTATCAGTTTAATTCTTAAGCTATTTCTAAGAAAGTGATAATTTAGAATAATGCATATTTTAACCACTCATTCATGAAATCAAGATAGGACTTTCTTAAAACTATTTATTCTAGCTGTATTTCACTTACACACATCAAATATTTATTCTTCATGCAGTCCAGGTTAAAAAAAAGTAACACGAAAACAAGACAGAATGATTACCCTACCACCTCTATGCTGCATCTGCAGCATTAAGGGAAACAACAAAAAATACATCAGTAGCGACATGATGTGCAGAAGACTATCCTTTCCTTCATACTCTGGAAATTATGGAAGTGATGTTTCAACAACAAGAAGCTTCCCACCAAGGTTACAGTGCAGTTTCTGCAACATCAGTTGAGAGGTACAAAAAATCAGCAGGTACTCAGCTTATCTTACAATATTCTCAATAGTTAAGGATAATGTCTTTAGCAGCTACTCTTGCAATGCTTGCCCAAGTGGACCTCATGGACCACTAATCCTAAAGTGGACCAGAGGAAAGGAAAGACTGGATTTCTGCCAAGAACCCACAAGGTGATGATGCAAAATCAAACCTTTAGATTTCAATTCAAACCTACTGGTTCATACTGAGGTCACTGAGAGCTGAATTAGTTTAGCCATTCAGAAGTTACATGTCTAGCCTAAGTTACCCATTCAGGCTACCTCTCAATCTAATGGACAGAGCTTGGCACTTCCAGATGGTGATTCAGCCTAGTCTTAAGTATGTGTCTAAAACCACATTTTCACTATCAGTTTAATCCAGTGCAAGTCAGCATCTTCCTGTGCTCGAAAATCCCTTGAGGTTCAAAGGGAAATCATGACAACATGATAATTCATCTTCTAATCTCACTCTCTATGAGTTTTCATATATCACAGGTCTCACGATACGAGAGTCAAAGGGTTTGGGTGAGAGATGTACTTAGGCAAATCATCAGCCCATTTTTTCCTAGAAACGTCATGCTCAATTTGTGTTAACTATCCTCCATAGGGCTTTTAAGAGAAAATAATATAGCCCAGAAACTGGGAGTGCATGCCATTTTTGCTGAGCCTGATTTGTCTATCAGGCTTTTCAGGAGCTGTGCTAAAACATGCCCATTAGCTGCAAGGGTGAAATCCCAGCAAGAACAAGGTGTCCACACACATTTCCACCTGCAACCTTCTGGCAGGCATTAACACTTTCTGGTGTCTGAAAACAGGAGTCCTAAATGAAAAGGGAAATGAAAAAAAATCCCAGAATGTGGCATGGAGTTTATCACGTGATTTTCTTTCGTCTGAAAACAACTGGTACTTTGCAGCCGTGACCTGGAGAGTGAGGTGTTTTCTTTTCCACAGTGTGGCATTTTACATGCGACACTGCAGTAGAAGATGGCCAAGCCTGAGCCAATGGCTGCTTAGAAACCTTTGAGGCACCTGGCAGTAGGCAGCATGAGAAGCAGTGCCACGAACCTCCCTTCTCCCCATTGTAGAGTGGGAAATGCATGCCTCACACAGGGCAAATCAGCATGAAGCCGCAAAAGCAGGTGCATCTCCTGAACAACATACAGTGAAATCATTTGAAAATTACAAAATCAGTGGCAATTTTATAACCTTTATATGAAAAGGATTCACTAAACAGTAACTGACAACCAATGGGGATGTTAAATATACAACTGGAGACAGGCTTCTCTGCTTGCATGTAAAAATCAGGCTAAGCTAAATTAGAAAATGAAAAAGTGATGGCTTTGTCAACACACCTTCTTGGACCTTGGGTTTAAATTTTGGCAAAGTTAGTTCAGCCCTTCCCAAAGAAATATTTCTAACTTCTAAGTAATCCTTGAGGGTCCTGAGGGGAGGACAAGAAGACAAAGGTATTCAGCTAGGATACACAAGACCACGGTATCTTTTGGGAAAGAAACACTTTGTTCTTGTGATCCTGATCAAAATGCCTCTTTTCTGTAAGCATGCTGCTTTTTTGATTGCTACTCAGCTTCAAAAGACACCTTCATGTTGCAGCAGCACTTCATAGACCACTTATCTGAGCTGTGAACACCCAGATCATCAAAAAACAAGACTCACACACCACGCTGGAGACATAATTTAAATTATGCATCTTGGTCCACACTTTTCAATGCCCAATTTAATATGGCTATACACTTAACCCAGGGGAATTACTGAAAATCCTCATTCTGGTTGGCAAATCACATCTATCTTTACACAGGTACCACAAACTCAACAGTATCTAATATAACACTGAAGTTAAAAAAAAAACAACAAAAAACGACTCCTATTGTCGTCTGTTGATATTGAATTAGGAAATGAACAACAGAACACACTAATATCTGCATCAAAATGCCATATTAGCCCAAAGAGCTTCAGGAGAATGAAAGTCTTAAAAGTCATAAAATGATGGGTTTATGGATTATCAGGAGTTGTTGTTCACAGCCATATCCTCTTCCTCTCCAATTTACATCACTGGCCAAGTATAAAAATTCTTCCCCCGCCTCTTAACAATTTCTCTTCAAAGATCAGGTATAGACTGTGGCTGGACTAGATGGACCATTGGTCTGCTCTGGTCTGATGAATTCCATGTAATAATGTTAATTAACCTCTTGGAGAATATCCATACATAAAACTGTTTTGTAATTTATACATAGCAAGCATCTAGGCTGTTGTGTTGAATTTAGAATTGAGTTCAAGACAGAGGCTGTTTGAAGCTGGGTTGAAAAAACACCCTCCTCCTCAAAAAAACCCAACAGAAAACAAAAAAGCCCCCAACAGTGCAACTTCAGGACTTGGGAGAGGAGGTGGAAAAAGTATTCATTCTGTAGAGAAAAACAAAACAAAACATAATCTCTCATCTCATCCACACTTAAGCACAACCTCTCACCCACCCACACTTACAGCCACATTTTCTGTTTAGGAAAGAAACCACAGATCAGCTAAATTTTTTTTTACAGTAACCAAATTTTGCAAACACTAACTGAACAGGGGAGCATTATTTTACAAATATAACACACTGAGAATCACAAACTCATTTGGACATCTTCCTTTCACCAATCAAATAAGTCATTTAGGAAGACTTGGGAAAAAAACCCACATCCATCCCCTCCTGGCCTGCCCAGATATATATCTTCTCATCAAACAAGACTGATTACAGTAGTAAAAAGTTCTGGATTAGTTCAATTTTCCTAAACAAAGGAGAGGTTGTTATAGAAGGAAAAACCAATCTGAAGAGGTTTTCACAAACATGGAAGCTCACTTCTTCCCCATCAAAACTGAAACAAAAAAATCTTTTATAACACATTCTCATAAGTACTGTTTTAGCTTGGGAACAAAAATCTTCTTTAATCCTGGTTTAGCTTTTAATATTACATCGTACATTAAAATTCATAAAGTAGTTCATTCCAGGCAAAACAAACTACTTTTCAGTTCTGCTCTGCAAATAGCACAGGAGGTACAATAAATGCTGTTGCTTTCAGAACAGCTTTTATCAGGACAAGGTTTACTACTCCATTATTACAGTGGCGCCTGGAAGTGCAGTTATAGTTAAGTGTCAGGGTTTCCATTAACTCTCCTCCATGGTG
>VZTV01062396.1:0-25355 GCA_013400875.1 Anhinga rufa
CTTTTTTGTTTGTTTGTTTTAATCATTCTGGCTATTTCAGGAACACTTAAAGTGGAAAAGTAATGAGAAAATAAGAATATCTAATTTACTCCCAATTTCTTTTTTCCTGCTAGATCTGCTTAAGAGGCTGTGGTCTTGATCTAAGTCATCTAAGAAATGAACAAAGGAACAATTTATATGGGAGATTAATGAGTGTGAGGGGCTTTGGTAATATGGCAGTAAGTACCATAGAAATGTTATAAATACCTAAAAATTCAGCACAGAGAGGGATGGGCAAAACTCCAAATGATCGTCACTGTTGTAAGATGGAAAATAAAACCCTTAATGGGCAAAACCTCTGCCTGTTATTGGTAAGAAGCACTAAAAGTAGCCATTCTTAGGAGCACTTGTGGTTGACTAGCACTTGTTATGCTACAGGAGAGGAGTAGTAGTCCTGAGGAAGAGGTTTTTCTTTGTTATATCAGCAGTTTTAAGTAGAGCACAGATGCTTTATGCTTCCAGGCTTTGTTACATTAGAAGATGTATTGAGCACAGCGTAGAAAAGGTTTTTTTAAAAAGTTAGTGTTGTGCTAGGAATTAATGGTGTGAGTAGTGAAATGTTCATTCTTTCGCTTCTAGAAACTACAGGCACTTTTCACTTTTGCATGTGATTCTAACTGAGGTGTAAAGTCAGACATTTTCACAGAAGTCACACAGGCCAGAGTGTACAATAGTAATTAAGTATTGAGCGTGCATGTGACTAATTAGTTAGTGCCATAAGGAAGCATATGTTTTGGCTCCTTCCTGGAGCCACTTACCACATGCCTGTGTTATAAGGCAGAATGAGAAGCGGCCCCACGCTGAAATAGGAGCTCATTACAAAACAACATGACAAAGAAGGAAGCAAGTATATGCTGACCAAGCCAACTAGTACAGAGCCACAACAGAGGAAAAAAATATCAGGAAACGTTCTGCACTGAAAAAGAGCTCCGGCTGCCTTCAAAGGACAACTTCAAATTATAGGTGCACTTGCATGACATTTTTCTTTAATTAACGTACAATGCTTAAACGTATTTGTAAGGCTGAATATGGCCCATGGCTGAAAAAAGCATGTTATTTATTTCTAATGATCCCATCAAGGTTGAAATGGAGATAGGTTTTGATATGTCTTTTTGTTGCTTGGTTTGGGTTCATATTTGCCTATTTACAGTGTCACTTTGATTCCCTCCATGCTTCAGTCCTGAGCTGTGGTTCCCCTGGTTGTTTCCCTAGCCTCAAAACAGCTTATTCCTCTTGAGAAGGAATTTGAGCAAAATTGAGCAAATTGCTTGCTTCAGCATCAGTATAAAGATATCACAGAATCACAGAATCACAGGCTGGAAGGGACCTCCGGGATCATCTAGTCCAACCTTTCTAGGAAAAGCAGAGTCTAAACAAGATGGCACAGCACCCTGTCCAGACGACTCTTGAAGGTGTAAGGGCTGCTTCTAAAGGGTTGGTAAGAGCACAAGTCCAGGCTCACCAGTTGGCCCGGGGGCTTGGGTCTGCTTCCATCTGCACTTCCCAAAGACAGCAGAGACTCCCCAATTCTTCCTGACTTTTAGAGGCTGCAGAGATGGTCCCTTCCACAGTCTTTATTCTGCTGGGATTTAATTATCCTCAGAATATTGTCTCCTTGAAATATGCTGCTTCAAATGATGTAACTAGGCTTTAAGGGTGCAGTTGTAGAAGTCAGGTACAATTATACAGCTTGGTTTTACCTGCCATGTAAAGTATTTTTCAAGCAGCATTAAAAATAGCATGCTCTCAGTCACTGAGGTAGTGGGCAGAGTTCAGCTGCAGCTTGGCAACTGGATATTGGCAGAAACTTTGTACCATATTCATTGAATATTTGCACAAGCAGGGATTACAACAGTGACAATAGCACAGATTTGTATGTTAAATACAGGAATGCCTTCTAGCAAAATGACAGAGTGACTAATGCCTTCTAATTCCGTGATTTGCTACAAACTTAGCTTAGCTATTATTTTACACAACTCCTGACATGAAGATGTGGCAAGCGCAAGTATGTTTAAAATAAATCTCTTCAGAATTCTTCATATTTCCTTTCCCACCTTGCATGAATGCACCTCACCAAATGCATTGCTACTCTATGATACTTCTATCAGACCTAACTGAACAGGATTTAAAAATCTTTAACATGGCTTTATGGTGAGAATATTCATGAATACAAATCCATAGTTTGCTCACACTTAACATAATCCAGGTACACATTTTTCCTGTGCACTCATTCATGGGAAACGTAACCCAGATGAAAACCCCATAAAGGCTCATGTTTTATATATTTGACCATCTGTGCTTGTTGCTGCCAGGAAAAAGTCCTTTGCCTTTGCTCCTATCATTTTTATTGACACTCTTGGCAGCTGGGGGTTTTATTAGCTTTTTATTATTTTACCTACTTTTAGTCCTTGTCTCCCCTCTTTAGGTCCATGGCAGTATTTTAAGAATATGTCCCCTTCTTTCCTGCAGTTTTCTTGCAACTGAGGTTCCTGTTTAGTCATTTTATTTCTCATCTTGACAGCTGCCATCCCCTCTGGCTTTTCTGTTTCCACCTTGTGGCTTCTTAAGACTGCTGCTTTAAATCTATGCACTCCTCATTTCTGCTCCACCTCCTTTGCATTAACTTCAGGGAACTGTGCATCCAGCGGCAGGCCTGCTGAAGCCGTGGATCTCCTGGAACCACCCTGCTGCATTAGCAGTCGTCTTCGCGTTTGCTCATCGTAACCGTGCTGCTTACAGCTTGGAGGTGACTCTGCCTCCGTTGTCCCTGCCAAAGAGGGCAGTTCCTTAGTAATGGCTAAAACAGCCAACACGAAGAAGGAAAGAAGGACTGGCCAACAATGTCTAGAATTGTCATGTGCTTCAGTTTGTGGGTTGGTTGAAATCTGCCCACGTTTCTGGGAGCACAGCTCACCTGGAGCACCCAGAGTAAGCCCAGCTCAGGTGGTGACCAGCTCTCCCCAACAAACACACTCATCATCTTTCCTGGCCAGGCCATTCTTCTCGTCTCTGGATCTGCTCCAAGCAGCATGGCACAGTCTGCCTCCTGCCCATGCTCCTGTTTTGAGGACAGCCAGGGAGCCAGGGAGGGCTCGTGGGAGCTGGCTTCACTGATGCTCTGCCAGGGGTGAGCCCAGATGTGTGCTGAGCTTGAGTCAGGCCAAGCTGCTCTCGGTAGGGTCAGTACTCACCTGGAAGTCCGGTTCTGAAGGTCAAGCTCTGAGGCACCCCCTGCCCCTTGGTGCAAAGTGCTGCTAATTGTGCTCTTCATTTTTCAGTTTTATTTCTGAACTCCTTTGGCAGGGCACTGTCTTGTACAGTTTAAGATGAGCCCCAAGGGTCTCCTTAGTGTATTAATAATACTATATGAAGGTGCTGGACATAAACATTGGCATTCTTTCAAAGAACGAAAGTTCATTTCTTGATCCAGAAACTCAGTTGCTGCTCACAAAATCATCATTAAAAAATCAACAAAGGCTTCTTTAAAATCATCTTTGGTTGTCCAGGCTCTGATCCACACACCTGACAGTACTGTTTCTTGGTACATCTCTAATGAGAGAGATGTAACAAACAGGTAAACAACTTATAACATCTTTAATAGGCTGGACAAAAGAAAAATCAAGATCATGTTCAAAACCCATTTAACAAAACCTCATCAAATAAAATTATTTGCTGTAATTGTGCTCTCCCGGATTTTGATTTGTTGCCAGATAATATTATTTAATGCACTCAGAAATGAAGCATTGGTATGCCAGTGGCACAATATATCAGAGCAACATCAAAGCCATTTATAGCCTGTGTGGCTGAGTTGCACATGAGGTTTAAGAAAGTATTCTGTTTAAACACACTTAGTTGCAGGGGTTTTTATGTTAAGCATTATCAGGGATAACAATATTTCATTGGAGGCAGATGACTATCCAGAAGCATAATTAATCATGATTATTTATGTCATACCTAATTATCAGGAAATAGCCCCAGGGATACACTTCACTTATATTTCAGAGCCTTCAGACTATAATTACTTTGCTTTGTATTAAATATTCTTTCCATACTCTTGAAGAGGTTTAGAACATATTTATAAAAAATAAGGTCAAAGGGATAGAAATAAGTAATGTACAATCAAATAATGAAAATATGTGCATTTGGGGAAGTGCTGAGTTATTATGAGGAAGTGTATTAATTTCATCCTCTTCATAATTAGGTAAAAGAAATGGCTTTCTACTGTAGTTTTTAATATGTGAGCACACTAGCATAACAGCAAGGGCCTTAAAACACAGGCCTTTTTAAATTCTGTTAATGTAGTGTAAAGTGGATTAGAAGTTGGAAAAAAAATACAATCCTACCTAAGGGTCTGAATTCTCAAAGACATTTCATTTGTAAATTTTGAAAGCTATTTTTCAGTGAGGACCTTTCATATTCTAGAGAGTTTCATACCTTCTGGTGTTGCTGTAAAAAATATTTAGATGCTTTTCTGGCTTTTTATTTATAACCCATTGTGAGTAATTAAAGCATTAATAGGAGTTGTAAAATTAGGTAGGCAATGTACATGAGTATGTATGCGTGTAATTTACATTCCTGGCTGTTAACGCTATTGAATACCTTTAAAATGAAGAAAGGATAAGACTGAATATAAGACCTCAAAACATGCACACACTTGTGGACCTAAGCTATAATTTTATTGAAGGGCATACCACACAACAAAGTCATTCCTGTATAAATGAAAACCTGGACATTTATTTTTACAAATAAGGGTTTTTTTCCCTTGTTTTTGTTGATAAAAAAGACAACAACATATTTTCAGCACTGCTATAACCAGAGGCTGTTTTTTGGGAACACGGTTCTTGCATAACAGATTTGCAGAACTATGCTGGAATGCATGTCATTATACTGTCTGGGAAAGTAGTTTGGGGGGGTGGGTTGGATTTGGGGATTTTTTTGGTTTGTGTTGTGCTTAGGAAAGTTATGTGTGATCAGGCCAAAATTCAAAGTATATTTGGTAATTTTATTAGCTGACAGAATATGAGCTTAGAGGTTGTCATTCAGTACCTCTGTGTATACTCATTGGTGTGTGCTTAATGTTAACGTAAAGTTGGGGTCTACTGGCCTCAACTCATGTGCTTACAGCTATGCGTATGCTTAAACACAGTTTGTACTGGCACCAGAAGCCTCAGTGCAGCTCTCCTTGAACAGAGTTATGCTGGCTTCAGTGAACTGCACTGGGACTAAACACTTCCATCCAGCTGTCCTGCAGCGAGTGCTGAATCTCCTCTTGGTTTTGGCAGGAGTGCTTTAGGATCTGGGTAGTTTCACTCTTTAGGCCTAACCTTACACAGGTTGCTTTGACTTTGGAGTTGTGTTTGCTAAAGCTCTTGTTGGGACTTGTCCATGATTTAGTTAACTGAAAGCAAAGTGCTTTGGCAACCACATCATTACTGTATTTAATGCCCTTGCCCTGGTTTTCATATCTGTGTATTTCATGACACAGTTTTGAAACCTCTGCAGGGTTTGACTTTACAAAACCCTCATTAAAGTGAAATTAGAGGATTATTCTCTTTGTGAAATTATTCAACCTGCTTAAATATTAAGGAAAAAATAATAAAGAGGGTGTTATTTTAAAATGCTGAAAAGGAATGCTTCATGTTAACGTTCAAAGTCAACAATCTCCTCTTAACACTGGGGCAGACCAATACAGAAATTGTTTGCTAGTATGTAATGTAGAGAGAACCCTCAGATAGAACCCATTACGGTTTAATGACAGCGCCATGTTTATCTAAACCGGTGATGAAAAACAATGTGTACATTTGAACTGCCACCCTATGTCTTCTGTGAATAATCATACGCGAAACCGAATGTTACCTGGGGAAATATTTCCTTAACAAATGTCTGATTTTTTTCTACCTCCTATCCTGAAAGGTATTTTTCTCCTTTGTTTGCTTCCTAGCCTTAGCTGGACATTTCTTTTTCTACCTATTATTTGAAACACCATTAGAACAGAAGGCAAAGTGTTTGGGGTAATTGAACATTCAATTAATTAAACCAACTAATATTGAAAGCCAGTGTTATAGATTGGCCACTTTCACTTGGCATTTCCCCCCTCTATTTCTATCCACTTGCCTGAGATTTCTGAGCATTAGTGTCTAAGTGGTGCACTGCTTGTTGCTGCTGATGGACAGGAGCAGTCTTCCCTTAATAAAGCACTAAGGTGGAAACAATGATCTAGTGACTTTTTAGAGAACATTAAATGTTTCATTTTAATATTTTTTTTCTCCCAACCTACCAGCCTCCAAAGGCAACCCCTAGGCAAGACGCAGTGAAGCTTATATATCTGATGTTGATTCAGCTTACACTGAGGTGAGCTGAGGCACTTGCCTGAGCAAAATTTCCTGAAGCAGTGAGTGGTTGAGGTGAGAAGTTATCCATCTCCAAAAAGCTTAGGGGAGTTCAGCTACCAGGAGCACATGGGAAATGAGTAAATGTAGAGAGAATTCTAGAAAAGGGAAAGTGCTCTTCATCTAAGCTAAACACACCGGTTTTTTTCCTGTTTTTTTCCAGAAGCAGCAGTCTTGTGTCTGGGTCTAAACACCCTCCCCACGTCCCAGTGGCTAATTTGATCCATGGGTTCTGCATAAACTCCTGGGCCAGGCCAGACAAGCACCTTGGTTTTCACCATGTCTGCATTCCCCCAGGTTGAAAGCTATTCATTTGCTTCCCTAAGCACCCTCCACTGATTTGAAAAGTGTGCCAAAACTTCTAGAAAGCTGCAGCTCAGTTCTGGCTGGTGACGGATGGTGAGCATGATGTCAGTGGGGCAGAGGGGCTGCAAAGCTGGGAAAAGAGGACACTGGAGGTCTGAATTTTCTGTAATTTTGATCTGGCATGCAGGAAGAAAAGGGAAAGGTCAGGGTTACTTTTTCCAAGCATACAATGGAAGAAGGGGGATTATTATTTTAGGCAAGGTGAACATGAAACAGCCCACAATAGAAGTTTTTGATGAGGTAGACCTTGGATGCTTTAAATAAATCTATTCTTCAAAGAAAAATCCTCAATATTTTCCTAGTGCTGCTGGTAGGAGCCTATGGCACATCCTCAATTTTGCGCAAATGCACACAGCCTTCCACTGAGGATTTTGAAAGAAAACAGGCATTTTTTTCCCAAGGAGCTTTGTTTGCCTGTATCCAACATTGTGAAGACTGTGGCAACTTCTGTGTTGCTAAAAGAAATTATCCCTTGACCATTTATTCTTCCCAGTGCTTTCATTCTTCTTCCATTTATTATTTTCCATCTTCTCTCCCAAGGTTTTATTCTGCAGAAAGAGAGATTTGGCTCATGGCATCCATCCTGTGTTATTGGTCTCTGTGGATATAAACCCCGGAGTGTGACTTCAATGAGAAATCCACTCCAAGTATAAGGTAGGAAAATCTCATTTCATTCTAAAAAGTGCGACCTCAGTAGGGAAGAAAACACAAAATACCGACAAATAATCTTCTCTTTGTATACATATTGTTTCCCGCCTTTTTATTTCAAGTTTTCCCAGAGTGGAAGCCCATCTTTTATCAGACAGTTCTCTCCTGCAATCTTCTCAAGCCACAGCAGAATAGAGGAACTATTGTAAAATTACCATCTATTTGGATGTTTGAAAACCTATTAAAACGACATATACAACTTGGAGATAATTTTACACTCTTCCTGGAGCCTATTTGCAGTTGCTGAGGCTCGGAAATGATCCAGGTGAAAAATGCTTTTATATGGTACCAAGTTACATATTTTTTACAGCCATATTAGCCACTACAAATAATCTCCTAGTATTTGAATATTAAGTGCATGGTAGACACATCTGTACAGATATTCAGCTGTACATCTTTCCCAAACGAGGGAAATGGGGAAGCTTATATAAATGGGCACCTATGTACCGTTTTTTTGTTATTCTGCCTTGTCTTAAATTCTTCTAGGGTAATATTATGCAATTAATTAGATTGTGGTAATGACCTTCATTTATTTGCATTAGTCCATGGAAGTAATGATCTTCACCTCCAGATTCATCCCAGCTACCTTTGGTCATTTGGAGCATGTAGGCTGTCTCTCTATTCAGTGTAGAGAGATGGGGAGGTCCAGAAGATCCTTTGTCTTAGAAACCATTGCTATAGGGCCTGTCATCAGAGAGCCTGAGCACCTGGAGTCCCCTAACTTCACTGTTTGTGCATCCCAAAACTGTAGTGTCCACACCATTATACAACTGTTCCTCAAGAAAATGGACTATGTGACTTTTAAAAAAAAGCTTAGACCTCTCTGTATGAATGTATACACTAAACGAGTGTGTAGAAGTCCTCTGATCCCGTAGGATTTCTTTGTAATTTTAAAGACTTTTCTGTAAGGACTTCATAATGCTGCTGCACTTTCATACTTGAGAATTTTTCCACTTATTTTTCCAACACTCCCCTGGTTATCTGGCCACTCCAGGCACCTCAACTGTAAAGAGAGAAGAGTAGCAGTAATCTCTACTGACAGCACCTGAACCTATCTATGGGAAATTAACAGATAACGGGGCTGTGAATAATGAAGTCAAAGGCAGCTTTCTCCCTTGGTTCCCACCAGAAGTCCAGCCTAGAAGGTAATTATGGATGACCTCTACATACATGCTACATGTATGCATATGGAGACATAGATGACATCCATCAGTACCACGCCTTTTAGTTCAAGGGAATCAGTCAAAAAAGCTTGTCCTGCATTTTTCAGTTGATAACTGACTTAAACCGACTTGATTATTCAGCTGAGGTACGTAATATTTTCCATCCTTTTTGGTTTTTTTTGTAGTTGGGGAGGCTCACTTTATGACATCAAAAATGTTTGCAAATTTTTTTTTTTCATTTCAATAATGGAAATGGTGGAGACATTCAAAACCTGCCTGGATGCGGTCCTGTGCCCCCTGCTCTAGGTGTGCCTCCTCACACAGGGGGGTTGGACAAGATGATCTCTCAAGGTCCGTTCCAACTCCTGCCGTTCTGTGATTCTGTGATTCTATGAGCATATTGGAAAAATCTAAACATTTATTTGTGACACTTTTTAATCAGCATTTCCCTTTTTTCAAATTTAAAAAATGTTAATTTCCATTAAAATTTCACTTAGAAATATTTTTCTCATTTACATAAAAGGAATAACAATCTTTTATGAAGTTCTCAGATTGGAATTTAAAAATCTTGGTTTGGGTAAAATGAAACATTTTGTTAAGTGAAAGTTTTTATTTTTGAACTTGTCGATTCACTACAAATTGCCATCAAAATGGCAAGACCAAGCAGCTAGAAGAGTTATCTACCAGTAGTTATTGCTGAAAGCTCTTTAAAGACAGGGAAGTATCTTTATTTCTAAGATGTCTAGACTAGTTTTTAATTTCCTCTCCTTTTTCTTACCTTTTATATACTCATTAATAGTTTGATATTTTGCTAAATAACTCAAAATGGGTGTTTTTGTTATTCTTAAATGCAAAACAGAACCAATCAATAATTCTGTCTGCTGTTAAATAGACCCAGACTGTGGGTGGTGTTAACAGCAGAGAAAATGAACAATAGAGGATTAACAAGTATTTTGATCACATTGCTTGTTTAAGGCAGCTAACATACAACAGTATTTTGTAGGATTAAACAGGAATCTTTATTTAAGAAAATACACATCAAAGGGCTGGTATCTGTTTTCTGACTTTTTTTTTTCTAACCTTCTGTCTTTTCTATTTCAAACTCTTTGCAAGTGTCACACTCTTTTTTCACATATCAATTGCATTCATCCATTTTCTGTATTTATTCAGCGTTAGATACAGCGGGTACTCAGGTAGCCAGTGCAATAATTTTGATAAGCCTCACCAGAACCTACTGAAGTCAGGAGAACATCCTTCATTGACCTCAGCAAACATGTTGTTTAGAAGGAAGTTTCAGATGTCAATTGAGCATTGCAGTAAAGTCTTTCAAGTGTAAACTTGGTAGCTGCATAGCCCCTTCTCTTTATGTCACTTCATTACATCTCATTGCAAAAGGTCAAAGCAATAGAGAGTGATACATTTCCTTTTATTAGGGAGTAATGGCAAGGAGCTGTTGCTTAGGTTTGGCTTGTCCTGCCTGTTACTCTCAATGTCACTGAAACACAGCATGGAAATTAAAACAATGAAAGGAAATATAATAATTGTGAGTTGCCGTCCTTATCTACTGAATAGTGACGTCTTTTCTAGAGGCTGTATTCCCTGTGGCTGGTGACAAGCTCTGGCTGAATGTGGCTGAGCCTTAGAAATGTAATTTTTTTTTCAGTCTGGATCTTTATATCTGAGTAATTATGTAATCTCCAGAGCAGGGAACTCTTCAAATCAAACATATGCATTGGAGCAAAATATTAATTCAGCAAACATGATGCAAGATAACGCATCAATCAGTTTGTAACTGGCTCCTTTATAACTCTGCAGTATTCTTTTCCTGACCCATAAATGTCACTCAAGAACACAAAGTATTTTCCACTTCCTAAAACACAGAAACTTAAGATCCTTACATCCAAGAGCCTGAATTTTTATAATTCCATTCTAAACTGTAGTAAAATGGTGAAAATTCAAAATCCACAATGAAAAGGGGCACTTGCACAAACTTGAATATTAAGTTAGGCATGGCACTGTTCTCTTTGCTGAAGCACTGTGCAGGAATTTGGACATTTTTAGATTATCTTGTGTTATACTTTTATAACATATGGTAATATGTAATATATTTTGAAATACAAACTTATTTTGAAGCCAAGCATCAAAACATTTATTTCTGGAAAAACTGAAACCCTCTACTTTTACTGTGCCAAAAAAATAATATTTTTTTTCCAAAATCAAAGCTCTTCTTCAGAACCTGTCAAGCTTAAGGGATCGATATATTCCTTCAGGATATTTTCTAGTAGCTGTAGTTGTTTGACTGCAAGGGTCTTGCACAACAGTTGCCCCATGCTGATTTGGGTTTTAGATGCTGCCACAGTGTAAATACAGAATAATAACAAATAATAATCATAAGTGGAAAAGGAAAAAAGAAATTAAGAATGCGTGAGTTAGCTTTAGTGTAGGCAGCAGCGTGTCTCCAAGCTTTCAATTCCCCTGTGGTCAGGTTCCATTTAGCGCTTACACTGCTTTCATACATATATATGTTTTTCCTGAGCTAACAAATATTTCTTCTTCTCCTTAAGGATGAATTTTAGGTGTGAATGAACATGAAGACAGTGTGTGTGAGAGGTCTGACTTCAAGGGTTGCTGATCTCTTCAAAAACATTTTGAAAGTAGCTTAGATAAGTAGAGGAAAAAAGCTAGGAAAGTAATGTGACACTGGCAGGAGAGAAGGCTTTGGGGGCCTCATCTCAAAAGGAACAGTCAGCTTAAATTCACTATTGAACTAGTGGGAAAAGAATGCTAACGAGAAAGAACAAACCAACCCTGGCAGGTTTGCTAATGTCCTGAGTCACGTACTGCGTCAGGGCTCTCCTTTTGCTTCCCCTCATCTTTCCAGATCTATTGCTGCAGATGAAGAAGGTTTCTATAGAGGAAGTGAGCAGCTGGAATTAACCTTGTGCCCATGAATTAAGCAAACATTTCACTGAAAAAGGAAAAAAAAAGATGAAAGAGAGACAGAGCGAGGACAAGAGAGACAAGCGAAACAACATGCTAAGCCAGTTGGTAGACTGTGGTCTTTATTAGCCAGAAACAACAATGATCGCTTAGCTGCTGGTATTTGAAATGGAACAAACTAGTCCTCTACAGATCAAAGCACCAAGGGGAGAAAAGCAGCAAGGAAAAGAAATGTTCATATTATCTAGCCAGTTAAAACACCTGCATTATCTGAACATCTACCTGAAGCTTGAACCTAGCAGCATTACGAAAGTGGGAAGAGGCTTAGTTTCCCATTTAAAATAGACATGGGTGTTTCTGATTGCATGTAACTGCTTCTGCAGCCAGCTGACGGGGAGCAACCACCAGGTGTGTAAGAGTATGCCCTGTGTGAGACCACAGCGTGACCATGTGGTGCTGCCAGGCAGCGCTGCCTCACGTGGCTCTCCAATGCTCTGTCATCATGCCAGCATCATGAGTATTTCTGACCTGTAAATGGATTTAAAAACAGTCATAATGACCTGCTTGCATCAAATCAATCAAAATTCATTACAGAGGTAATAAAGGTATGTTAGAAACTATCATAGATTTTCTGAATCACTCTCTTGGATTTCCAGTTCTTTGGTACTCACATTTTCAGCTGCAGAGCACGTGCCAATATCTGGGTAAAGTGAGTGAGCAGAAGTGTGTCATGAAAAGACGCAAAAATATTTCACACTGACTATTCAACAGACTGCTTCTGGATTAAAAAACAGCTGGCTGAAAAGAGACTACATTGTGTTATGCCACATATGAATGCATATTTAAAAGACCTAGAAAGCCATGCTAAAAGACCCTGTATACAAGTGCCTCTGAAAGCATGCTGATGCCATGGAGTGCTGACCTGACCTCAGCACATGGTCTCTGCCCGCATAGCATGTAATACTGACATAGTGGTGCTCCTATTTTCCTTGTGTTTCTCCTGAACCTGGAGAGTTCAGGAACCTGGAGAATTCAGGAGCTTATCTCACTTCTTCCTTTTAATCCATCTTGGGTCACCTTTCCTTATTGTTGGTGGCTCTTCTGGCAAGCTGTCCAACTTTACTGATGTCCCAATGCTCACAGGCCAGAGGAAGTGATGCTTTTCTTTTTGGCCCAAAACTGAGCTTCTTTTACTAGACTGAGCTGTTAGTGGATGCTAGTGGTAGTATAAGAAAGCTGGAAGTGAGAAAGGGGTCTAGAAATTGGGAGTGAGTTTGGGAAGGCACTCAAACATATGCAGGGACATGAATACAGAAAAGGGTAAGAGGCAAGGAAGAGCTTAGGTAGGAGAGGAGTGAATAGGAATGAACAAAGAAGTCTATATGTGTTGGAGGAGTGTAGAGCTACCTGTC
Organism: Anhinga rufa; assembly: GCA_013400875.1. Classification (NCBI taxonomy): domain Eukaryota; kingdom Metazoa; phylum Chordata; class Aves; order Suliformes; family Anhingidae; genus Anhinga; species Anhinga rufa. The sequence goes on from VZTV01062396.1 coordinate 13,018, forward strand.
TTCCTGAGAAAAACAGGAGGCTGCTTACATGTGTCCAAAGATCAGTACTGCATGGAGAGAGCTGGAGAAGGTTTGCATGGCCTAGGATGGGAGGCTGAGGAAGGACAGCCAGGCAAAGCAGCAAAGTTCTTGGCTCTCTTATAGGCTCTTGGCATGGCCCAAAACACATTGTTTAGTCTTCTCATTACTTTCCCACTTCTGATGTCCCTATTTTGTGGAGTTGGGTCAAGAAATATTAATCCAAGATTTTGAGGTCTTCAGATGGCTTTGATGATAAGACTCATATACGTAGCAATATAGGTCTATCTGGATGTTTCTGTAGCATCTGTTCAGTATGTATCTCTGGGGAGGAGCAGGACACGGAGACCCATGTGCCTTATGTCTTGGCTGACAGATCTCGAGCTTGTAGCCCAGGCAGCAGAGGCTCAGATGGTCAGAATAGAAATCTCCAATTCTGAGGATCTAACCTGGGGCTGGAATTACAATAGCAGAGGATAGGATAGTTCATCTCTGTTTCTATTTGTAGACAGAGGGAAAAAGAATACAAGTCTGAGTATGTACAGGTCATGTACTTACATGAGTAAATTTGGTGGAAAGGGAGTCTGCAATTGTGAGTAGATTCTGGGGCAAGGCAATAATGCATTCAGGTTTAGAGAAGAAAAGGCTGCCAAGAGAGGAGAGTGAGTCTGATGAGAGGTTGGAATCAGCATTTCTGTGGCTGTGGAAAGGGATTATGTGAGAATTTTGGTGAGAGAGAAGATGGAGTGGGGCAGAGAGGGAGTGAGGACAGGGAGCCACAAAATGGGAAACATGAAAGCAAGAAGAGAGCTCCCTAAAATGAAGGAGAAGAAGTGCTGAGAAACACAGGGAAGAAAGAAAGGAAAAAGGTAAGATAGGAAAAGAAAGCAGAAGAACAAAGGGCAACCACTTCTGCACTGGATAGAAAAAAATTACTGTAGGAAAAAATTAATTTAAAAGGTATCTGGAAAGATAAAAGATGACAGAGAAAAAAAGAACAGAACAGAGTGAAATAGCAAAGAGAAAGAGGGAGACAAAGTACATGTAAATGAAGTTTTTAATTAGCGCAAAGGATAGAGATATCTACAGAAAAAGAATAAAAAAAAGCATATGGATGAAATATCAAAGACACTCATTTATGTAGGTCCCTTCAGGCTCAGGTTTTTATGCCTCTTTTTCACTACTGACATTTTAAAGTTGAACACAATTCTTCCCTCTTGGTTGTTTTGGCCATTTTTCCCCCCTTGTGACTATGTATATCATTGCTCCAGTAACACAGAATGATGTAATACACATTTTCCACATTTATATTTATATCTTTTCTCATTTTTTGTCATTGCTTTCTGCTGACATTGATTCCCTTGTTAAAACAATCTTTTTATCTGTACTGACTGCAGGTTTCTGGATGACAACTTCTCTTTTGTCTGGGGAATATTTTTTGGTAGAACTGTTGGCACCCAGTCACTGTGTATTTGCTCTGCAGCTCTCAGCACCACTTAGCATGTATACCTCTCAAGGAATGACATATCTTTCTAAGGAAACAGTGGTGGTAAAAACTTATTTAGGCTATATTTGCCATGAGTTTGTTCATGGGCAATATGTTTTATGAATACTGTTGCAGTTTATTTTTCACAAAGATGACTCCTATGAATTAGCTTTTGTCAGACAGACACAGAGTCATCAGTTCCCATTCCAGTCCCTGACACTAGCGCAATCTGTGGGTTTGAACTCTTCATTAAAGAAATTGGATTATAAAATACATCTGTCTCAGAAACAGGTTTAGTTAAAGGTAGTAAAATATAATGAACATCTGAAAGCCCTGATAATTTATTTTTTTGCTGTTTTGAAAAGCTTTACGTGCCGCTTTGTATTGTAACTTCCTCCAATTCCCTGTTCTTGTTAGGGAAGCTATTGTAATGAGGGAGGCAGGAAGGTGGATAATAGCCCTGCCTTCAGCATCTGGATGGCAACATGGATTTGAGTGTAGTTTTAAAAGGGGATCACAGGTTTGCTGTATGGTTGTATATTATGCTTTTGCAGGCTCTGAATGAATTTGATACGTACTGTGAAAAATTTCTAAAGTAAACTTTGCATGAAAGGAGTATAATGAAGGGATCATTCGTCCCATCTCATTAAACCAAATGGTAAACTTGGGAACACAACTGTGTGTATTTTTTATGCTGTAATTGAAGGGATGACCCCAGAATGGGCATGTACACTTGAACAAACTTCAATCTAGCTACTGCAGGAGCAAATGGCAGTGGAGATGTGGTAGCCCAGACCTCAACACCAAATGGGTCCTGGAAAATTTCTCCAGCTCATAGCAAAGCTCATGTCACCTTGTCTTGTCGATCACCTTGCCCACTGCATGGGCCCTGTAAGTGGTTACACATGGGGAAGAACCCGTAACCAGCCATAAATAGGATAGGATGTCTGAGTGGCCTGGCCATTCCCAGTGTGCATTTTCCCCTCACTCTCAGAGGCAGCAAAATGACACTAACACAAAATGCACCCTGCGCAGAGCAGGCCCTGCTTCTGCCCAGGCACTCTGTGACTGACAGTACAATGGGAAGAAACAGCCAAAACTTGTATTTTCAAAGGCATGTAAGAAAAATGAGGCACATTAGAGTTCAGCTGCGAAAAGTGCTGAGCTTATGCCAGTTCCCTGGTCTTCACTCAGGGCAGAAGGTGTTGCTCACTTGACAGGGTCCCCCAGGGTCTCCCATGGGAAGACCTGTCACCACCAGCAACCCTCAGACATCACTTTTTAATGTGATGCTGCTGGAGTTTTCTTATGTACAGGCTCAGTACCTGAGATAATTGCCCCCCTTCCCCAAACCAAAAGGAAGAAGCTCCTGGGTTGCAGTGAGCTGTTGGCAAGGCTTGCAAGGAGTCATCAGAGCCAGAAATCTTTCTGAATGAAAGAAAAGGATCACGGTGATGGAAAGTAGATGGAAAGAAAAGGAAGAGCTCCAACCAGCCAGCTCAGGGTTCAGGTTTTGAAGCATTATCAGCCAAAAGAAAAGCTTGGGAACACAATCTTCCGTCAAAGCTCTCCTGAAGAAAAATTGTTTCAGGCCTCCTCGTCAAACTGCAGTAGATGGTCAGCATGTTTGAAGGATATAATTTTTTTCTCTACTAGTAGACTTGTGTATGGGACTGGTGAGAGAGGCAAATACAGTGAGGGGAGTGGGGGGAATGAGTGTGATAAAACCTGTAGTAGATGGATGCTCCCTGTATTTAGGGTTTAGCTACTGACTGTGCTAGGTACTGTTTGATTTGCAAAGTAATATGGACTTGCTTATCATCACCACAGGTAAGATCACAGATTAAAGGTTCTTGAAGACTGACGATATGTAAACATAGTTATGCATGCATGTCACACAGATGACACCCTTATATGGCTGTGTATATCCCATTAAGTTAAGGAAATAACTGTTTTTCTGCTTCCATTCTTCTGTGTAATTTTATTTCTGCATAAAGGGAACAGTAGGTAAAGGGAAAAGTAAGTGTGGGTTTTTTTACATATACACATGTATGTGTGTGAGTGTTTGTGTAGATATATATATAAGTAAAGAGTTCTACTACAATAAAGCCAGCCTGGCCAAACTGTTTGTCTGCCTCTAGGAGATTTTGTGTTAAGCCTTGTATTCTTACAATCTCACAATGATCTCAGATAAGCAAACTGCACCTTTGTGAACAGAACAGAAGAAAATCTATTGTTCTGATGTTTATCTATTTGCATATTTAGAAAGAAGTGTGATCTCATTCTCCATTCACTGCCCTGTTTTATTCTTCAGTTTATCTCTGCGTATATTTTCTTTGACCATCTCTGATGCAGATACTTAAAGTAGTCTTAATGAGTGGAAACCCACTGGTTATTATTAAAGCTGTTTAAGCAATGTAAAGTTTCATTTTCTTGTGTAGGCTCCTCTTATTCTTAATTGTAATGATCTCATTCCCTAAAGTGTCTGTGCTTCCGTTATTAACTTCTGTTAATAACTTGTATTAATAATACACCATACAAGTCCCAGTCTGTGTTGAAACACTGCAAAACAAACCTCAGACAGGGAGGAAACAGTCTTCATGTTTTGTTTTTCCACATAAAAGTAAAGCCAAAGACAATATTGCACTGGATTCTCCATTATGCTGATACCTTACTCTTCTTGTCCTACCAAAAAATCACTAAACATGTCCTGAATAAACACTGGAGACATCCTAGCTTGAAAGGATGACATAGTTGTGGTACGAATTGGGAGTTAAAGTCAGATTGCCCTTGTGCAGTGCAATGCCAAAGCTGGAACACTGACTGTGTTATCTTTAGTTGGAAAAATTGTAAGTCTTCCCCGAATTCCCTCAATTAAGGATTCCCTCAGAGATCGCTACAGAGCAGAATGAACTCATAGAGATGCAATATGTAAACAGGAATTAACACCACAAGGGTCTGAATCAAATTGTCACTGCCACGCTGTGGTAAACAGAAGCATTGGTGCAGTGAGAGGCATCACCGAGTTGGCACCCACCTCACTGCAGCTGATGTAAAAAAATATCTATTACTGCATCTATGAACCACGCTGTGGTGCCACCTATATAGTCCTCATGCAGGAGGTGGAAAAGAGGGGAGGAGAAAGGGGAAAAAAGGAAGAAGCATGGAAGCAGCCATAAACTCACTGCCATGCAGGCATGCCTTAAGCCTCCATCCAGGCGAGTGTGGGTGGGCAGAGGCCAGGCAGAAATTCCACCAGGGGCAGGGATAGGACTGCTGGGCTTTGTCCTGCAGCCTGGCCAGGGGTGGAGACTGGGGCAGGGAAGAGGGGATGAAGTCGAGTGTCCAGAGTACACAGCAGCTGGAGGAAAACTGTCCTGGAGTGTGTGGGCTAAGTCTTTTGCTTTACTAGGACATAAATAATTCTGTTTATCTTTGCTTCTAAAATTAATGTTTTGCTCTTTTTCCCTATAGTAATTTTCCACTTCTAAGTACGTAGATTGACCACTTCAGCATGTTGCCTTTTTTGTAGGGCACTTGGTAGTACCTAATTTTTCCATGCTTCTTGTGAGGACTTGAGTCTGCATCTTAATTTTAAGCAGCGCCTTCTAGACATCTGACCCTTTCAGCACTGCCGCCAGTCACGCTGGGCAGAGAGAAGCAGGGACTGATCCCACACAGAATTACTGTGGAGGATCTAAGCTCTTGTTATGCCGAGAGCTGCGCTGATGCCTCTCACCAGGGAAGGGTCTCCCTGCCGTGTCTCGGGGATCCTGGCTGGACGTGTCCTGTGGGGTGCATTATCAGCACAGTGCCTCTGCTTCCTCTTCTGGCAGCGCACAGTGAGGGCAGGGATGAGCAAAGTGCCGGAGTCTGTGCCTGGTGCTGAGATGATCCTCTTGGCTCTCCTACTAAATATTTCATCTGAACCAAGTTCGGGGCTCAGTCAGACTGGCTCCAGAGCCCCTGAACACAGCCTGCATGAGTGAGACAGCAGGCTTAGCTCAGCTCACTCCCCCCCACAAACCATCCCTTGCTACCCCAGCCCTTTGGGAGTGGGGAATATGCATGCAAGGGAGAGCTTGCTAGGTGTCCCTGAATAGGGCATTTCCTTCTATTGTATCAGCTGTTGCTTCTCCCACTAGGTCTTTTCCCGCTCTCCTACAACTTTTCTAGCTTGCTTCCTCTTGTGGCTTTAATAAAAAATGAGGTTGAGGGAGGCAGAAGCAAGAATGATTGCACAGAAGGGATATGAGGTGTCTGAATTCTCCCTGTGTAGATAAGTACTTCTTAGTAGATATGGTCAAAAATATTTGGTGGAAGCAGCTTTGTGTTAGATAGTATCAGCTTGTTATAACTGGGACATTTTGCAGGAAATATTGATTATAATAATATTTAATTCTGAACAAAATGGAAAGTAATGAAACGGCCGCCTCACTTTCCATAATGCAATGTTTTGAAAAGGCTGAAGCTGATCAGACTGGAACCCTTTGGCTCCATTTTGGAGTGGCTTTCACTACAAATTTTGCTTTTAAATGAAAAATTATAAATTACAAATGTCAAAATAGAAAGTAACATTTTAATTAAAAACATTTGTAGGGCAAATTCTGAAAATAAACATTCTGTTCTGATCTCATATGGAAAGATACAAAATCCTGGCCTGTCTCTCAGACAGAAATTCTGGCTCCTGCATAGCTCTGATAATATCCAGAGCTCAAGTGTAGCATTGATCCTGGATTCCTTGACCAGTAAAACTGCTTTTGTGTGGGGGGGTGTGTGTGTGTTTTCTGCAGATGGCTTCTATCCCTCTTTATCGTAGCAGTTCCCAATATCAGCCAAAAATATCTGCACAAAAGCCTCTGTTATGTCTCTGGGCTTGAATACTGGCCAATGTTACATATATGGAGAATAGTAACTCAGTATCTTGAATGGCTATCTCTTGCATTATACTGACATAGCCTGAGCTGGATAAAATGCAGGGTGTAAACTGAAATTGAATGAGCCATAAAGACTTAAATTATTCATTTGGGAAGTATGTTCTGAGTGTCACCAAAACCCCAGAGATCAGGAAAAAATAAATAAAAGCATTTTCTCTTTTGTTATTGGCTTGTAGCTTTGCTTACTGAACCCTGTGCTGGGCAGTCAGAAAGGTCCTGCAAGGGGCAGAGGACTTGAAATTTCCATTATGCTGTTGCCCTGTAGCAGCGTTCGGTATAGGTGAAGTGCCTTCTAAAAGCAGCCTCTACACAGGGCACACAAAATTTGCAGCAGCTTGAAAGCTGCATGGCTTTGCCTCTCATTATGGAAGAAATAGGGCTTCCTTTTAGACATTGCCACAACAATAGAGGTTCCAGATGCAGTTTTCTATTACAGGCTGGCAACAACAAAGATATGCATTTTCTAGAAGTAAGTGTCATTTTCCATTCCAATAACTCTATGTAATTCTATGTCTCTACATGTTTCTTATTTTAGGATTAATATATCTGATAAGAGGACTGCTTGTTAGATCCCCTGCAATGCAAGGGAAAAAGGGTGCTGGTTTTTAGAATAAGATGTCAACTGAAGTACTTAGACTACTCTAAAGCATATGTATTAGTATTTTTTAAAAACTGCTATCTAGTAGTCACCATTTACTTTCCATTGCCTGCATTCATGGAGTGGGAGAATATACAGCTTGAGAAACCAGAGCTGAAACCATGATTCTACTGATTTTTACTGCCTTTCCTTACAACACAAACACTTTTCCCATGGTATATATCTCAATAGTTTCTGCTGAGCCATGCAGTACTGTTCCTGCCCAGTGCTGGGACGTGGGCTGCTCACAGCGATGGTGCAGCCTGATTTACACAAAGCTTCTCCAAATGGCTGGGTACCCTCACGCCACAGGATCTGGCTGTGTACTGGGGGTCCCCAGACCTCCAAAGCTGTTGTTGCAGCTCCAACGGTTTCTCCTTGCTGCAGCCCAGGCAGTGGGATATAGCTAGCACAGAGGTTGTCAGGGCTCAATGATTGCATTGGTGCATTAGTAATGACTTTAAGTTAGAGCAAACTCTGTGTGGCATTTGGAGCATGTGCAAGCTCCAGCTGGGAGGTTCTCATCCCTCTTGTTCAGCTAAGCCCATATGATTCCTGATCATGCAAAGGACTTCAGAGCTTAAAGCATTTTCCCACCTCTGGGGTATGTTTGGAAGTGAGCAGTGTCACATGCCTGAAAGCTTCAGTCCAGCACAGAAGAGAGCAGTTTGGGCCTGGCAGGAGGGGAGGTCTGGCATTAGAAACACATCCACAAGCCACAGAGCGACCCCTTTCCCTCTGTCCAGTCTGCAATGCTGCCACACTGGGAGTGCCACAGAGCCCACTTCCCACCAGCTGGGAGCCCGGCAGGGAAGACCAAGCAGAGGAGATGGCTTACCTCTGTGCTCCAGCACTGAGAGCGAGAGGCTGAAGCAGGAAGGGATGGAACGAGACAAGGTTGTCAGACATAGCATTTCAAGCACACTGTGGTGACAGGGAATTTTTCTCTGTCATGGGATCATGTGAGCAGCCCTGTTCCACCCACCTATATCATTACCGAAACAATGGATGGCATATCTTGCCTGCTATTGTCTGGGTGGCAAATACACTTTAGGGAGGGAATGAAAGGTGGGTGTGAAAAAGCTTGACTGCTATAATTGTCTCCTATTAGCTTAAACATTTCTCCCTCTTTTCTGCACATTGATCCAGCCTTAAGACAAGGGAGGGAGTAAGGAAGATGTTACCTGGGGTTGGTTCACTTCCTTGTTTTGTGCTTTGTTTGTTGTTTTATTTTCATTTTTTAAATTGGAAATTAATATTTAGGCTATCCAATATTATGTGTAGTTTTAATGAAACAAAATCATTCAACCCTTTTCTCCTCCTTTTAATTTTAACCAGTCCCTAGGAAGCTCCCCTCAACAGGCTAAACGCTTAGATTTAAATGACATTTTCCTGTTCACAAAAGCAATGATTTCGTATGTGATCCGTGTCACTGGGAAAAGCGACATAATTCTTGGGAGGGATAGGATCTTGTAGGTTAGGTTATATGAGTCTTGAGTTACCACATGAATCTTATTATTCTGGATAGGTTCCTCATCTTTTTTTTATGTTTTCATCATATTCCACTGAAGGCTTTAACATACATTCAGCAGCAGATTGAATGGTGACAGGCAAAGCAATTTTCATCTCTAGCTTCTGTCTTGCCTCTTTCTGGGAAACTTCTGCCCCTGCAATATGGACTGTGGGGCCTCTCATAAACCCGTGCGGTTAACATCCAGGCTTATTAAAGTAAATCTTAATCCATTTTGACTCATGGCAACATACCATCCTGCAAAATGTGATGGTCAAGAGGTGACTCAAAAGGCACCCAGCCACCTCAGCTACAGGGACAGCAGCTTTCAGGAGATGGCAGAGTGGACAACGAGAGAGTAGAGATCACTTCAGCAGCAGGACTTTAATCTGACAGCAAATGCGTGGCAAGATCCTTAAAGCCTCCCAAGGAACAAAAGTTACAGGACAGAAAAATATTTGCACACTTGTTCCCCCGTAACTGTAATGCTTCTTTCCCCCTTGTGTCTGCACAAGTTCTTGGTCTGGTGACAAGGATGGTGTTGAAAGCTTAAATCATCTACAGTCCTTTCTTGAATTTTCCAATAACATTCCAGTATGAAATGCAAAGGAGGGATAGCAGCATCGTCTGTCATATTTAGCTGCTGTGAAATTGTGTGACATTAAAGCACAGGGAGGAAAACAAAATTTTGAAAGCTGATAATCCCTGCACTTCGCTAGCTGCAGAAAAACCAGGTTAATCCCAAAATATTTATGCTGTTTCTGGTGCTGACATACCATCTGCTCTTCTTCATGCTAGCTATGACTGGATATGAACTTTAAAGTCCTTCTCGTAGGTGACACTTATTTGTGTCTTCAGACATTTTACCTTCATGCAAACACACTTTGCCTTTCCCTTGTAGAAACCCACTTGCTTTAGTGATGTTGTAATTAACACAGAGCAGCAGGCGTTAGGGGCTGGCCTGGGGTTTTTGCATTCTTTCTGGAAGGGTTTTGGTGGACCCTGATGACTAGTTCTCAGGTGCAGCAGTATGCTCTCCTGCTCTTTTGGCAGTTTGTTTGCCTTGTTCCCAAGTGGTAAAAAATGCAAGCAAGGCTTAATTTTGGCAGCTATGAATAGGAAGGGGAGAAAAAGTCTCGCTGAAAACTGGCTAACATCCTTAGAGAAGCTGGCCCAAGAACCGATGTGTAAACCCCCAGATTTGGGTTGCCTTTTACAGAAAGCAGTTGTATGAGGACAGTACAGTGATATTTTGAACAAAAGCTAATATTAAGCCTAGCTAGACTGCAAGCAACCCATAAATTCCTCTATTTCTGTAGTAGGACACATTCTGAATGCAGCTGCCTGATCAAAATGAAATGGAATTAAAAAAAATAAATAAAATATTTTGGCTTAAAGGAAAAAAAATAAATTACTTCCTGAGAGCAGTGCTGCACCTTGCTTTAGAAAGCATCTTCATTTTGAAGTATTCAACAGCGATAAAACAATTTATTTAAACTCCTTCTAGCAACCCACAACCCAATTTTCCTTTCTCATTACAAGTGTCTATGACAAACACATCATCCAGGATTTGTCTGTGTATGGGGACATGAATACAGTTTCCTTAACTAATGGGATTGCCTGTTTTATGCTAGTTACACATTTAGCACATACATTTATAATACAATTATTGATGCAATGGATTAAATATGGGAACTACAAAACCATACAAGAAATTAATTCCCAGTCACTGATAAAGCTAGATGGATTCAGGTGCACTAGGAGGAACTAGTACAACAAATAGAAAATATAAACTGTGACAGTATTTCTTGCTTTATCAACATTATGGGAATAAGACTGTATGCCAAAAATAAACCTGTTTTGGAGCTGTATTGAACCACACTGTTTTAAATAAACATACATACAAGTGTGTGCAGAAATGTTGTTAAAAGACCAGTTTTATGATTGCAGAGTCACTTTACTAAAAAAGCAGGAAATGTCAGAGTAAAAACCATGTAGGAGATAAATCTGTCCCCTCCATTGTGTCTGTGTAGTATGGCATAGTTGTTAATGACACAGTCACATATAGATTTTTCTCCGGAGGACCATACTTCATTCTTCACACAGGACTGATGCTACTCACTTAATCAGCAGTTATTCAGTCTCTTGTTTACTCCTTATTATAAGATGAGAGGCCCCAAGCCTTATTTACTGCACACTATTCAAATCCTTCTCTAAAGACAGAATTTTCAGTTGCCTTCTGGGCTTTTCTATTGAGCTCATCCGTGTGGTATCTGGGCACTTCGCAATGAATGCATTTATTTATACAAGACCCTTGTGAGAATAAGGGATATTATTAGCCCTGTTTTACAGATTCACAGACAAAATTTTGGTTTTCCGGTCTGAGGCACCTACGGCCAGATTTTTCCAGTGTGCTGAGCTTTATCTGTTTAAAGCAGAGTTCAGGTCCTATTGAGCTCAGTTGCAGCTGCAATACTCAGCATTTCAGCAAATCAGGCCCCAGGGTATGAAGTCAGATACCCAGAAAATAAAATATGCAGAATTACTTTCTGCTTAGAGAAAGTTTGCTTTTTGCTGTTTCTGACTTCTCATCTGATCCATTCCTTCTCCCTGACCCCCTCTTCCATCTCTGACTGCTGCCCTGTCTCCTTCTCTCAGGGCCGGTGAGGGGAACCAGGGTCAGGCACAGCCATGAGATGGCTGGGCAATGCAAAAAGGCAGAATACAGATGGTGGACAGCAGGAAGGAGTTCAAAGGATGGATTTAGAAACTTTGCCTGGGCAGGTAGGCATGGTATTAGGAAAGCCAAAGCTCAGCTGGAGTTGATACTTGTGAGGGATCTCAGGGGAAAGAAGAGGAGCTTCTGTGCTACATTAGCAGTAAAAGGCTGAACAAGGAAAAAGTGGGAGTGTTGCTGAATCGGGCAGGTGATTTAGTGAAAGCAGAGATCAGCCCAAAAACTATTTCCCAGTGAGAACAGTCAGGCAGTGGAGCTGGTTGTTGAGAGAGACTGAGCAGGTTCCATCCTTGGAGGTTTTTGAGGAGGTTAACCGGATAAAGCCCTGGTAAGCAACGTCTGACTTCTTGACTGACCCTGTTTTTCAGCAGGAGGTTGGACTAGGGAACTCCCTGGGTCTCTTTCCCACTGGATTATCCTCTGGTCCTGCAGTTTCATCTCTCCTCTTTTTTACAAGCATGTTTTTCCCAAACAACTCATCTAAGATTTGGCTGTGGTCTTTTTGACGTTTGAACTAGGTTAGTTCTTAGAAAATTAATTGCAAGAAACCCACCTCAGTCCTGGACTGGTTCATGTGCAGCAGGGCGGGCATCTAAGAAACAAAGTGCTGAAATTTGGGCATTTACTTAAATTTTCCCTGCACATATAAATTGAGAGATTACCTTCTTCTCTTCCAGTGGACTACAATGCGGTGAAATTTTGGGGTTTTATTAATGGGGAGAGGAAAAAGTACATTCCTGACACGAGGATCACAGTTTCTTTGAAATATGAGGATGCTGGTGCTTTTCAAAGTAAGGTTGGGACAACGTGCCAAAAAAAAAGAAAGGGAAAAAAGGGAAAATGTTATGTTTTCCCCTAACTTCATTCTCAGATAAAGAGTATTTATATTTCCCCAAAACAAAGAAAACCACTAACCAACAACGACAACAAAAGATGAACAATGAATACTTCTACCTAAATAGTTGTAATCTCACACAGTTGTAAGCAATGCAGGTATGGCCTGGTGTGAAGAG
>VZTV01062405.1:295-24695 GCA_013400875.1 Anhinga rufa
TCTCAGCCACTGCCTTCAGAGGTTCCTCTCATGTGGCAGGCCATGACTGTTCAGGCCAGAAAATGGCATGAGAGGAGCTAGCCAGATCTCTGTTCCAGTCTGGAGACTTTCAGGTGTCATCACCCCCTGTTTCTGCGCCAGTAACTAGATAGAGCGGAGAAGGCCAAGGCCTTTTCTCTTCCCATCCAGGCACTATGGTCAGAGTCCTGGGAACTTACTCATTTCCCCAGCCCAAAAGACAAAGGGGTAGGGGCATTTCTGGTCATCTTCTAATGCACTTCACAGCTGGAAAAGCAGAGACAAACAGGTGTTTAGTGGTCTGGGTGCTATTATTGGTATGAGATGGTCTAAGACACATTAGAATGAGAAGCTGCAAGTTCCAGGGATCATCCTGCTTAAATGATTTTCTCCTTTTATCTCAGGAGGAGGCTGTGGGACCATTGCCAGTGAAGAAACCACGAGGGAGGCCAAAAGGAAGCAAGAAAGTGACTGCTGTATCTGGACAAATGGTAAGAGTAAATGGCTTATATTCTTTTATGGGGGATAGAGAAGCTGGCCGTTCCTTCTTGAAGCATTGCTAGAGGGACAGTCAGGGAGGCTTCTCTTAGCTTAAAGATAGACAGTGAAAGTTGCCCCTAATTCAGCTCAGCTATAATTGCCACTGTTGGACAAACCAGCTATTGTGGTTTTAGTCCTAACTCACCTCCCAGCCTTCCTGTGTTGCTACTGCCTGTTCAGCAGCTTCCTTCCAGCATTTCTCCTCCACCATTGCCAAATAATCACAACCAGTATAGTCTGGCAGGCATTTCCTCCTCAACTGTCTTCTATCCCCAGCTTTCGTGTTTTCTGCTCCTTGTCTCACAAGAACTTTATACAGAGGTCACCTTGGCCAGGTTCAGTGTATTAGTCACAGTGCCCAGCAAATATGGGAGCTGAAAATATCTTTTTCCTCTTTGTTTTTAATAAAGGTAGAGTCTTCTGCTGGGAAAAGGCCAAGAGGGAGGCCCCGCAAGTGGGTAAGTACAGTGTTTAGTCCTTTTCCTCTTCTCCAGTCACAGATCCTGGGTGTTTTCAGTTCCATTTGCTCTTTTCAGGCTCTCTATCTGCAATGACATTCTTTCAGCTTAGGTGGCCTGGAAATCTAACATGTTAGGGAAGCTTTGACTGCCTTTCCAGTCACCCCTAAGATTCAGCTCCTGAAGAATTCTGAGACCCCAGGAGAGCTGCTCTACTTAATTCAAGATGTATCAGTCTTCCATAGTACTTTCCCAAGCTTGGAATGTCAGACCAGAGATTTCATCCTTTCTAGGGCAGAGGGTTGTCTTCCCAGGAGTCTTGAAAGACTGAAGTGATTGCTTAGCATGCCAGTTTGTCTCAAAAGAAGAAATTTAAAATTAAGCAAAAAGAGAAATTTGGTGAATGACAAAACCTTGTATCCTGCCAGCAGGAGGCTCTTTTATGCAGCAAACAACAGACTGGTAAGAATCAGTAGATGAAGATAGAACATTTCAGGTGTGAAAAAAAAGATTACAGCTTTTAATCGGTAGGGATATTCAGCCCTGTGAACAATTAATAGCATGTTATCTATCATTAAGAAAGATTAAAAAAACCCCACAACAACCACAAAGCATTATTTGGTGCGTATCTTTTGCCACAAAAAATTCTAGACCAAACCCAAGCTGCACACCTGCTGCAGGAATCCATAGCAGGAATCCGTAGGTCTACAGCTGTGGTGCCACAGGAGTGCTTAGAAAGGAAAGACAACACTGTCAGGTTCAGCAGAAACAGAGGGATAGAGCAGTCCGTGAGGGCTACACAGGAGGCTTGGAAGAAAATCGTCACGAGGGAGGAAGTGCCAGGATGTGGGAGAGATCAGAAGACTTTTTCTACCATGACAGTGACCTTGGCATACAAATCTTTCTTGGATAGTGGTGGAGGAAAGCTGCCTGGAAACCCAGTGCAGAACTGAATCTCCCAGACAAGAGATCTGCTCCATAAATCTGTCCAATTGCTGTTTCTTCTTTGAAATCCAGATGGGAAGGTCACAGTCTAGTTCAGCACATAGCTTTTGTTTGAAAGCCCATTGCTTTCTCTAAGCCAATTTATATTATCTTATTTAAATACACTGTGTAAGGAAATCTGATGTTACTAGTGCTTAAAGCAACCAGCTCTGCAAACTGGGATCCTCAAGCTCTATGGAAAAGCATTGGAGGCAGAGATGGTTGTGACTTAGAGACCAAAATATCTTACCCAGTTGGTACCCGGTTACCCTGCTGGTGCCATTCATGGGCTGACAAATCTCAGAGAGAAGCAGGAGGACCTAGAAAAACATGAATAAAGGACAGTGTTCTCCCTTTCAGTAGTAGTAGGGTGCCATGGCCAGGTTGTTGTGAAAAGCCCAAAGTTCATTTGGAGGAAAAAGAAACCTCTCAGGGCTGCAAAGCAGAAAAAGAAAAAAAAGAAGAGACAAGGAAAAAATACAAAGCAGCAGCAAATTAGGAGAGAAGATGATCTTCTATGAATTAGATGCAAGCAAGCAAGAAAAATTACTTGAACATGTATAGCTCAAAGAGATATATACTAGAGGCATGCACATTGGAGAGATCAGAAAGGGATAAGGAGGCACAGCCAGTCCTAGGTCTTGATTCCCTTTCAAGGACAGAGTGGGTCAGAAGGAGCTCAGATTCTGTGGGGAAGATGTTATTTTCCTGCCCAAAGACTCTGTAAGCAGGGATACATAGACTGCTCCCTGGACCAGGTGAGGAGCCCGGTCCTGTTCTAAGCAGAGTGTCCAGGACAAAAGGGACTGTGAGAAGAGAGGCATCATCATCGGCTGATAGAGAACAGAGCTGAATGTTGCTGAGCTGGACTGAAAATGACTGAAAATACAGCTAAATGTGAGACACAGCATCAGCCTGAACTAGGGCTGGGGACAGGGAGGGACCTGTACAGCCAGAAACCATACCTGTGAGTCCCCAGGTAACATGGATCGAAGCTAACTATATAAAAATAAAGTAAGAGATAGTATAGGTGTTCCCTGAAGGATTGTGGTTGCAGTGTTCTCCCTGCTCTGAGAATTTTCCCTGGATGAGAAGGTTTCTCATTCCTTCATGGAAGGGCTGGGTGCTAGCAGTGTACTTGTCAGATGTGGTTGAGACTGTTTGATAAGTTACAAATTGCTTTGCAACAGAATTTCAGACAGACCCTGGAGGCAAGCAGATGGAAGTTTCAGGGAGCTCAGAGGCTGACCGTTAGAAGTTCCTCTGTAGCTGTAACCCAGCTAGAAAGCAATAGCTAGGAGAGGAGTATCTGTGCTAATAAGAAGCACTGATGAGAACAGAGCACCATCGCATGGCACAG
The DNA here is from genome assembly GCA_013400875.1 of Anhinga rufa. Classification (NCBI taxonomy): domain Eukaryota; kingdom Metazoa; phylum Chordata; class Aves; order Suliformes; family Anhingidae; genus Anhinga; species Anhinga rufa. The sequence goes on from VZTV01062405.1 coordinate 3,656, forward strand.
GTGAAACTGGAGTCGGGGACTGGCATCCAGATGGCTGCATGGGGGCTAGCAGACAACCTGACAGTCCTTCCTTGGGAGCAGTGAAAGGTGTCAGAGATTTGCAAGTAGCTTCAAAGCAATATCCAGACTGCTGAATTTGAGATGGGGTAAGAGGGATATTCATTGGCAGGTGAAATTTGGCCTGGCCTTGTGCGTGAGGGGAGGCAGAGATTGAGAAGAGTGCGGAGAGGAGGCCTCAGCTACTACCTTGTCTTGGACAATGACACAAATGGATGTGTCCTGCATGTGTAGCCATGAAATATAGTGGGTAAATGCAAATGCGGAGGCCAAAGGACTCCAGAGGAGCTGGCAGGCAGTTCCTGGCACTAGTTTATGCATTCTTCATCTAATCTGAAATAGGCAAGTTTAACTCTCAGGAGTGCTACAGTGTCTGTCCGCTTCCTGCCTGGTAAGTGAAAGAGCGGGCAATTAAATTCTGTGGGAGGAATGAATTCAGCCCCAGCTTCTGCTGTTGCCATGATGCAGTCTGAACTGGGACAGAGAAGCCTTGGCTGTGAAACTCTGTTATTGTAGGGTTCAGGAAAACCAAAAAAAGTGAAGTGCATACTATATAAAGCTGAGGATCCTATGCAGGACAAGTTTCAGAGCAAAGGAGAGTTTATAAAACACCTGCTGGTAGGGCTGTCCTGTGGCCAAACTGACCACAGTGATAGAGGAGATGGCTTCAGCCCTGCTTTGTGGCTGTTCTGTGTGCCTGACGTGGCTGCACAGAGAGACCCCCTCCTTCCACCCAGGGGACAGGCTCCTGCAGTGGAAAAGGAAATGGGGGCAGCCAGGCAGTGTTGAGAACATGCTCTCCAACATCTTGTGGGGCACAGACACCCATGTATGTGCTGTCAAAAGCTAACGTCTGAAATAAAGCTAGCTGGAATAGTTTTTACAGAATCACAGTATGGTGGGGGTTGGAAGGGACCTTGAGAGATCATCTCGTCCAGCCCCCTGTGTGAGCAGCACACCCAGAGCAGGGGGCACAGGACCGCGTCCAGGCAGGGTGTGAATGTCTCCAGGGAAGGAGACTCCACAGCCTCTCTGGGCAGCCTGGGCCACTGCTCTGGCACCCGCACAGGAAAGAAATTTTTCCTCATATTCAGGTGGAACCTCCTGTGTTCCAACATGTGCCCATTGCCTCTTGTCCTGTCATTGGGCACCACTGAGAAGAGTCCAGTCCCATCCTCCTGACACCCACCCTTCAGATATTTATAGGTATTGATGAGATCCCCCCTCAGCCTTCTCTTCTCCAGGCTGAACAAACCCAGGTCTCTCAGCCTTTCCTCACCAGGGAGATGCCCCAGTCCCCTGAGCATCCTTGTGGCTCTGCGCTGGCCTTGCCCCAGCAGCTCCCTGTCCTTCTGGCACTGGGGGGCCCAGCACTGGACACAGCACTCCAGCTGCGGCCTCCCCAGGGCAGAGCAGAGGGGCAGGATGGCCTCCCTCGCCCTGCTGCCCACACTCCTGTTCATGCACACTCCTGTCCTATGTTCTCTTTTTTTCTGTGGGTAGAAGTGCAATTTAAAAAAAAATTCTTCCTTGGAAATTTTTATTTTTCTGTAATGATAATCTAATTAAAACACTTCCTTATAAATTCAGTTGGCGCTTTATTCTTCCTTGAGACCTTTATGTTACACAGAAGGAGGAAGAAAACAGTTTGGAGCATCCTGATAGCTCCCAGGATCTACTAATAGTGGTATCCCTCAGCTGTGTGTGTACCTACGCTTCCTTTTATTTTTTGAGAATCATAGGGTAATTTAGGTTGGAAGGGCCCGCTGGAGATCCTTTAGTTCAAACCACTGCTCAAAGCAGGTCTAATTGGATCAGGGTGCTCAGGGATTTGCCCAGTCTATGAACACCTATGTCATGCTAGAGATAACTTATAGCCATCTCTCATCTATAACAGAATCACGGAATGGTAGGGGTTGGAAGGGACCTCCAGAGGTCATCTGTCCAACCCCCCTGTGTGAGCAGGCACATCTAGAGCAGGGGGCACAGGACCGCGTCCAGGCGTGGTTTAAACAGGCTGCAGATGAGGTCAGAAAAGACTCTTCAGCCATTCTCTTCTGTAACAGATTGTAGTAGCTACAGTTCTAGGTTAGGCTTGGGGTTTTGTGGTTAAATTGAGTTGTGTGCCAGAGCTGTGAGTTAGGGTGTTCGTTACTATAAACAATGAGCTGCATAGTAATTTGTCAAAAAACAAAACAAAACCCCAAAACCCAAAAAAATCTTTGCTACAGGCCAATTTTTTGAATTTAAAACTTTTTGTACACTAGCTCCTTCTTATTTTTTTCTTTTGAATGTTTCAAAATGTGTCATTCTAACTTTGGTTAGTAAAGTATCCTGATGTTTCAGTTCAAAATTAATTTGTTTTGACAGCTGAGGGGGGCAAAACCAAAGCAGAGGAAAAAGAACAGCCATTTGGTTTTTAATTTTTGATGGACAGAATGTTCAGGACAGGAAAACATCTTGAAATATAGAAAGTGTTCTCAAGGATGAAAGAATTTCTCCATGGCTGCATAATGGGGAGATTTTTTCAAAGTGTGGGCTGTGTGTCTCATAAGACTGGTCCTATGGTGGCTTATTCTGGGTTCTGAGAACCATTCAGAGATGCTTGTGAATGAGTGTGGACACCAGATGTACTGGTGCTTGCTCTTGCGTATGGTCGGCTATAGGAAGTGGTAGTAAATGGGCACGCTTTCAGGGCTGCACCATCTTATTTAAATAACACTTAGCAAAGGCTTTTCGCTTTCCATCTACTTTGTGTATTTGCAATTTTGCCTCTTGATACCTAATTTTATGGGGGGGGGGGTTGTTTGTTTTTGGTGTTTTTCTTTGTAGCCTCAACTAGTGGTCCAAGAAGGCGTGTCTCAGGAAGGAAATCCTCAGGGAAGCAGTGACTTGAATTTGAACTCTGCGCCAGCCACACAAGGTTTGAAATTAGATAATCATAATTACACAAGACTAAACTGTGCAGCCATGCTCATGGCAAACCACACATGTAGCCCCAAAGCTCTAGCACTGGCAGCAATCATTCTGGTAAATCCTACAAACAGAAGGAGAATTCAGAAGCCTTCCAGGCACATTACAACAGCAGGGGTAGCACATTCTTTTCATCTAATTCAGTTGTGACTACTTCAGCAGAAGTGGAGGAAGAAAAAAGGAATAGGAAGAGAATCTATATCTTTGTCTTTCCAAGAAGTCACGTATCTGGGGTTCTGGTCACTGTTATAGGTATGGCTCAGTGAAATTGTCTGGCTGTGTTATGTAAGAAGTGAAAATAGTTTATCACAAATGTCTTACCTTACTTGGAAAAAAAAAAAGTTGAAGATCCCTTGACATTTGGGACATCCTAGTATTCTGGATTAACTCCAGCATGCTTCCATGACAGTCTTGCTCTCTCCTTCCTGCCTTGTACTCTAAGGCAGTGCTCTCTGTTAGTGGCTGGCACACCAGAAGAGATGCTAGCGTATCAGCAGCACAGAGAATGTGACACTGGCAAGTTTCTATATAGGGCTGCAAAGTTATCTAAGCTCCTCTGAGATGAGATGCCAGACAACTGTTATCACTGTCATAGGGACTTTACGGATGCACCACCCAGAGCCCCAGCCCCCTGGGAAAGTGCAAATCCAAGTTCAGCCTATACCATTCAGGGCTGTTTCTGAAGTAGATGCCAGGAGAGCTTGTGTGCAGCTGAGTCCTACTTTCAGTGAGCATCGTAGGAAGCTATTAATTAAATATTTTCCCTTGAGTGGGAGGGGGAAGGGGCCAGCAGCCCAGGAGAGGCAGATGTTGCCCTGTTTTGCCATGTGGTCAGCACAGCTGCTCCCTCATCCCGCTGCCGTTAGCGCTGTTGAGCGTGGCGTGCGAAGCGAGCTAACTGACGCTGGGCAGCCAAACCCAACCTCAAGGTTCTTAGAAAGTCCCTGGAAATGCCGCATGATAATACACCAGAGTAGTTAACCTCAGTTGCTTGATTCAGTTTCCTCTCGGGCTCCTGCTCCTGTATCACTTCCTGCCACCGAGTTGTGTGATGACATCAGCAGAGCCGCAGGCTCACGGATGATGAGCTCACCTCCGGCCCAGTCGCTGCCTCTCTGTAGTACTCTTAAGCATCGCCCAAAACCACAGCCGATGTGGGTACTTTCTTCTTCCTTTCAGTTTGAGTCGGACCGAGGGCAGTGACATGAGGAATATGTTTCCGTCCTGTCGCAAAGAGGTAGAACCAGATGTGACAGGATAAGCGGATGCTGTGGTCGGTGGGAGACAGCAGTGCAGTACGTGATACTGCGGCACAAACAGCTCTGTGTCTGCATGCTTAGTGCCAGGGATGGAGAGGGGAGTTTTATTGTTGGGGAAGGTGTGCATTTCTGTAAGAAAAAACCCAACCAGTTGAAAATCAGTGGGGATAAGCATGTACAACATGAAACTTGGCAGTGCTCTGGAAAATTTCACAACAGTTGTTATTTGCTCAGGATCTTGAGATGGAATGGTAATCCTTAGATTACCATTAGATTGGAAACGTCTGACTAAAAAGGGGAGGAGGAGACTTACTATTCTGACTTACTGGAAACTACGGATCCTGTGGCTTGTTTGCAAGTGAGCTGCAGCTGTAGCAGCTTTCAGACAGGTAGTTTCTGGTGAACCCATTCTATGGGACTGGGTTTAACTTAGATATTATGCACTGGCAAGCTTTTGTGCTACGTGTGCAGGAGGCTAGTGCTCTGAGATTTGTTAGCAGGAGTCTGCAATCACATAACCTTCTGTTCTAGGCGCAGACAGAGATTTTGGTCATTGTGTGGTTTGTTGGTTTGCTTTTTCCTTTCAGGTGAGGATTTTTGAGCTGCTCTGCTAGAGGGAGGGCATGAGAGGATACATGTGCTTGCTCATCCTGCAGGTTGTATGCTGTACAGCTCAGAGTGGGAATGAGATCTGCCCTAGGCTTCATGTCTGCAACGTTAAGGAAGAATTGCTGAAATAAACAATGACAGACTCCCTGCTTTTCATTCAGTCTGTCATGGGAAGAATCAAGAGATAGGAAGAGCCCAACTAGAAGTATGCAAGACTTGCAAGCCTGCCATAGAGCAGAGAGCCGCTTTAAAGCTAGCTGATGTTTTTCCATGGCCTGTGTAGCTGGGGGCCCAAGTCTGGTTTTCCCAAGGCACTGGTTATGGGTGACTCTAGGTTATCCAGGAGCAGGCAGGGGTTTGTTAATGGTTCAGGCTTTATTGTGTTGCTACCTGCAGATGCTGCCAATTGCAACTCAATTGTTAAAGTTTCCTGCTTGTTTGGGCCAAGAAGCATTTGTCTTCTTGTCCATGAGTACCACTACTGAATGATTGATGAAGCTGATTTCAAAGCCTCCCAAGCCATAAAAGCAACCTTGGTTTGTTTCAATAACCTTGCTTGGCTAACGGAGTATAGGTGTGAGAGGGAAAGAGTTTGCTTTATGGCAAAATTTCCAAGACCCAGTCCAAAACCAGAAGCAGCCTAGGGATCTTCCTCCTTTTTGTCTGTCTTTCCTTCCCTGTGTTCTTCTTTGTACATTGAAAGATGGAGCAGCTGCAAACTCCTTTGTCTTTGTTCTTTCTGCTGCCCCAATGGTCACCTCAGCTTTCCTGAAATGAAGGGGTTAGCCACTGATCTGTGCAAGCCTGTGGAGCCAGAAACATTCCCCACTCTGAAGTAACCTTCAGACCTGTGCATCTGCTTTCCTGATCTTTATGACATTGGGTATGGCACTTCTGGTACTTTGTGTCTCATGAGGATCCAGGGTGGCAGTTGGAAATACATATAACTGCTCACAGCAGAAGTTGATCATGCATGTTTGCATAGCAGAAGCCAGAAAATTTCACACAGACTCTAGGCTCTCAATAGCCTCATGCTGAGGCCTGCTGCCAGGGAAGCCATTTGTGTCAGGCTTTAGCCTGGAGCTGGTACAAGAGCAATGGGAATGCAGTTGTGAAGACCTTTGATTGTTTGGGAGTGGATCCTTGCCACCTTTTAACCTTGCACTGACTCAGTAATGGGGCATTTGGACAGCTAGGCTCCTGGACCCAGAGCTCTAACCCTCTCTCTCCCATGATCTCTCCCTTTAGGTGTCACTGGAAGAGACGGTTCCAGGCCTGTCAAAACTACTGGTCTTAGGAGATCTCTGAGTAACATCCCTGCCACAGCTCAGTAGTATGCTACCTGTTCACCTCTTGCTGAAGCCAGAGGACTGGAAAGCAAACGGGATTTTTAATTTCATATTTCAGATTCTTCCTTTGTGATAATTTTGGCCAAGCTTTCTCTCCTGTTGTCTGCTGGTTTACCCCAAACATCCAAACAGGGACTTAGGGTAAGAAATGGCAAATGCCTCCTCAGAGAGATGCCTTTCACAGTTTGCAGTATATCTTTTGTGAGGATATTAATTGTTGTTAAAAATCATTGGATAACATGGTGCCTTCACTGCCACAGACAGCAATAGCTCAACAGAAACACAGCGCTGACTTAGTAATGCAGATACAGTAAAGGAGATCGATTTACACAGCTAATTGCTGAACTTACATATCATACCACCTCTGGTAGATTAATGGAGCTATCCCAAGAGTTAAATTTTGCTCAGTTGCCCATTGGGATTACATCTGAAAGACAGTCTTCGAATCCTTTCTTTACTATATCAGAAAGAAAAACCTTCGTGGCATTTCCAGCTTACCTAATGCTGTTGCTCAGTAACTTGGATGCTTTAGAGGAGAGTTGGCACCCTGATGTCTTGTGGATTGATTCTGAAATTTTTATCCTAGCATTATCAGCTCAGGGCTATCTCCTGTAACTAGCTTTTGGCCTGGTAGCACTCCCCCTCAATTGGATAGCAACTCTGAGTGTACAATGTTTACAAGATTAGTCACAGCCACTGGATTTCATCACTTCAAAGGAGTGTCTCTTAAGAACCAGTTACACAAAGGTTGCTTCCTTGCAGAGTCTCAGGATTCAATTTAAATTAGTTGTACATTCCATCCATAATGTGCGTATGTGGAGTCCTCTAGTGTTGCAGCTATGCAAATAAAACCTTGCTGATACAATTTAGTTTTGGGAGACAGCAGTAGTCAGTTGGTCTGAGATTGTTCCTGGCTGCTCCCAGTCTCACATTGTATACAGATTTGTGCTTTCAGTGTCAGAGCTGATCTTGCTAAATTCTGAGGAATTGGGGGTATTTCCAATATCCAGTTGCAAACAGTGAAATCCTGGTGGGATTTTCCATTTCATGGATGCTCTGCCTGCCTATTAAAGGGATGAAGTGGATATTTCAATTACCTCTGACAAGATGTAAAATTGGCTGGCTTTACAGTGTTAAATATTTAAACAGAACATAATTGGCTTTAAATTTATGGCAGTGCATAGCAGAAACCCATGAAATGGCAGCATATATTGAGCTCATTCATTATCCTTTCATCAGAGGTCTGTTCCCTTAGCAGGTATTTATTTAACACAAGAAAATGTATGCAGAATTAAGAGGACGGGCTGATTGGAGGGAGATAATAGGAAAAAAAAAGGTTTTCTCCTTCTAGGTCATTTTGTCCCATCTGCCCAGTTCAGTAGTGATCAGAGTCCCGATCCTGTTAATTCTGTGTGTTGTCTGGTTTGCCCTAACAGTAGTTTCTTGTGTATGGAGCTTGGTAGTCTCAGCAGAAAACTGCATCACAGATAACCTTTGTGCCTCCTCTACCACATAGCAGAGAAATCAAGGATTAAAGGGATTCGATCACAGGGACTGACCTAAGTCTCATGCTGTAGGATGAGGTGTGCTGCCAGGTATGGGAAGAGTTTGACCCCCTTCTCCAGCTGTGTGGAGAAATCCAGGTGGGACATCATGCATGCAAATCTGTAACTGTTGATGGTTACCGAAGATCCAGCTGGTGTTCCTCTGAATCCAGGTTAGGGAGCAGCTCTTCTTCAGTGGACACACAAGTTCAGCTGCAGTTCATGTCTGCATTCAAAGGCCACTCCAGTGGCAGACTAAGATATTTTACTAACTTCTTTACCTGATTTACCTGATTTTCAGGTAAATTGCCAGGTTTAGTACTCTACTTACAAGGCTGTACTGCCTATTTAATTAACTCCTACTACCTGAGAGTAATAGCTGTTACAATGTGAGACTGGAACTCCAGCTTCTCCTAAATGGATTGGGGATTGCATCTGTAAGAGACTCAAGCTTTTCTTATGATGTGAGACCTTTTGCAGCTTGTGGCATGGAGTAGGGATGGAAACTGCCCTAGCTAGATAGTAAATCCATTTGTTGTAGGTCAGCAGTAGTCCTCTGGGACAGGCATACGAAGTACTTCTCTTTCAAACAAACAAACACAAAAAATCTAGTCTTTGCTACCTCTTAATGCTCTATTGGCAAGCCACAGTAGAAAAACATGTCTCTATAAAAATACAAGTGCTTGAGGAGAACTCCACAATTCCAGACTATTAGGAGCTACTTTGTTTGTAGTTGAAATCCTAATTCATAGCTTCAGCTTCCACGTTTATGCAGAGACTTAGAATGAAAGTCAGTGCCTATTAAAGGTGGGCAGAATCCCAGTCATCTTCAGAGAGCTAGGATCTCACGCTGGCTGACTTGGATTTTCTTTTTTGAAATGGCAAACACTTCTTATTTCCCATATAGTTAGTTATCTTTTCTGTGTAGTCAAATCCTACCTCTAAGCAAATGCATTTCAAGTGTGTTTAAGCTCAGTGTTTTGGTCTGACTGAGTCAAAAATAAGAGGTCATTACAGTTGGATCAAAACACAGGAGATGAAGGAGGTTTGTTATCTAGCAAAGTTTGGAAGATTCTCATAAATAGTTTTGGTGAAGGCATAAAGAGTGTTGACAACTTGCAAATTAGTCTTGGAGTTTTTTTGTTTAATAAAGGTATAAAATGTAACACCTCAGGCTTCTTCTTTTCCTCCACCAAGTGCAATAACCTCAGCACACATGCATACCACCAGCCAGGTGAGTTTCTCTTTATCTGAATTGGAATTTTGGGGATTATGAAACAAGATTTGGTCATTCAGAAGCACCCACAGATCTATGTGAAAACAAGGACTAATGAGCATGAGGAATCACACATAGAGGAAAACAGACAGGCCCTTAAACCTAAATGTTGGTACCTAATTCCATCCTCTTGAATATCTTATAGTACCTCATAACTGGCTTGACTGGAACACAAGCCAATTCTGCTTCATGTGTACATCCAGAAGTCTCCATGGTGGAGTCTGTTTATGCCCCACATTGTTCTCTGTGCCATAAAACTATTTAGCTTTTGATACAATTAATTCTGGTCCTGTGCATAGCCGCTTCAGTTAATCTCACAGCTTTCCTAACTAGTCCCAAGTTTGGGCCTCCCAAAGGGCCAGAAGCTGAGGCAGAAAGCAAATCTGAAACGCACCAACCCTGCCACCATAGAGCTACTGCTGCTGCTGCCTGCAATGTTGACTCCAGTGGGGGCAAGCTGTCGTGGACGGGGCTGTGGGTGAGCTGATGAACCCCTAGTTTGGCCAGGAATCCAGACAAGTTGGAATTTTTCTTTCTGCACCAAGCCTTCCTGAAGACATCTGAGTTTCTGTGCTGTGGAGCACTAAACCTTGACCCCTGCAAAGCCTGTCCTTCCAAGTTTTTCACATTTACTTCAGTCTTTGAAAGAGTAGGAGGATTCACTCCATACAAATTACCAACAGGTACGGAGGATACACTCCAGCAATTTTCTGTGGAAAATGCAAATGATGGTGGGGGAAAGACAATCACACTAGATTTCATGTAAATAGTTTAATTATATTTCAATGCTTAAAACACAGAAACACTTGAATTAAATTACATCATAATGCTTCTGCTAAATTGTACATGTACTTCCAAGAACTGTGACAGGAGGCGCTATTGAACTAAAAGAATACTCCAGTACAAGCCCAGCAAATACCCATAATATTCTTTTAGTCGTCTTATCTGTACTTTAACCTAAGGGCAGTCATCACAGGACAAAGCCTACCATTACAGGAAGAAGAGTTAAAGAGAATTCCTCTGTAGCTGTTTGTTATACATCTCAGCATTAACGTGGAACAGGGTGCATGTTTTCGCACCTGAGCTGGCAGACGCACTGCTCGGCAGCTGCCTGTACAGCACATGGAGTTCGGTAAAGAGCACAAAGTAGGCTGTTGGTTTGAGGAGACAGCTCAGCTTGCACTTGCCTTTTATCAAGTTTAAAATAACAAATGAAATTCCAATCTTAAGAGTTTTAGGGGAAATGTTGCGATTTAGGACAGCCATGCACCCCTGCTGCCGCTTACATCCCTGTCCTGCTGCAGAGCGCATGAGTGTGACAGGCAGTGACGTGCCAGCTGTTGAAGGAACAAATCTGATGTCTCTGTGGCTGGCTGCCCTCTGTGAGCACTTGGAAGAGATAGTAAGTGTGCACGTGTGTGGACGGGGTGATGTATTTGCTTCTCAGCTGGTCATGTAGGCATAACCTTTGGGAAGACCCACAGGCAGTGTCCAAATTCTAAGGACCTGAACCAGATTATACTGAGTATTTGTACCCCCGCACCTTCCTTCCAGCAGTATCCCTGGAGTGCAAACACCAGCAGCAACCACCAGCCTGGGAGTGCCTCCTGCCAGGTATCCTGGGTGTGGAGGATGGGCTGTTTTCCACAGGTGATGACACTCCTAGCCCTAATACACTCCCAGAATGCCCTGGTTTTAAAAAGAAAGAGGGATACTGAAAAATTAAAGCAACTTAGCCCTGCAAAACTGCCATGAGGGAAGCTGTGTCAGTGCAGGAGGGAGGGCTGGTAAGGAACTGTGCACTGCAGGGGTCAGTGGCACATACCCAGGAAAGAGTCTGCATTTAATGAATAGGAGAAAAAAAAATCACAGTGGGGAAGGAAGACAAAAGATTTGGGAGAACAAAAACTAACTGGCAAGTCCAAACTTGCAACAAAGCACATGAATTGCCACTCAGTGAAACGTCTCCTTGCATAAAGCCTACCTTTAGATCTGCATTCAGATTTTGGCTTGCCCCGATGCCCTTTTGACTGGTGCTGCGGATGGGATATGATCCCACTGACAAATACATGTACTGCAAAAAAATCAGGAGGTGATCAGTGCACAGCTGGGCACTGATGCTTGCGTGCAGGCTCTGCTGCTGGCCCCGGCCACTGTGCTGGCGGCCACCAAAATGCTCTGCAGAGGACAGCCCCCATGCCACACTACAGCATGCCAAGGTGGCCAGAGACCCCTTTGCACCCTCTCCCTCCTGCAGCCCTGAAGGACGCACAAGCAGAGAGATGCTTCAGGGTTACAGGGAAACGCCTGGCTTACCTGTCTAGTCCCACCTTCTGCATTAGCAGGTGACATGAGCAGAGGCTAACACAAAGCTCCGTGTTTCCTTCAGTAGGAAGAAGAGAAGGCTCTGACTGCAGGTCCTGGCAGGTAAGGAAGTACGAACCAGCTGTTCAGTCACCTCTGGGGGTAGACATGGGGCTGTTGTAATGTTGAGCCAATACATGTTTTTCCTTATTTAAAAGAAAATATTTCAAGCCTTAAATCTTTTTTTCTGAATAACACTCTGCACTGTAGAAACTTCCCTGAGCCAAAGCAGGAGGGGGATACATGGTATCGGAACCCCAGTTCTACTCGACTCCTCTCTGTGGCCCAAGCACCATTATTCCTAGCTCAGTGGCCGGGAGTCACGTAGCCAGACATGGACACCCCCTGCCTCTAGCTGTGTGAATTCCCCTCTGCCTACATGGCAGCCCTAATTTGGGATATTCAGCCACTTCCTCAGTTAAGATGTAATCAGTCAAATGTTCACCGTTTCACTTCTCACAGCTAGTGAATTCCCTACGCTTCAACATCACCCCGGGCGCACATTTATCATCAGCCCATGTGCCACAAGGGGGATAAGCCCACGGTCTGTGTTTTCCCTGGCGTGCCCCAGATTACCACTCAGCTAGGGGAGTTACCTCTCCTTGCTCAAAGGGGCTTTGCCACCAGTCACCCCCCCAGGGTCTGCCAAAGCTGCGGTCACTGTACAGAGAGGCTCATTCATCGCTTTCCTTGGGGTCTGGTGGCACAAAGCTAACGGGGAAGCTCTCTGAAACATGCACCTCTCCTCCTTCCCTGATCCAGAGAGCGTGCACATGTGCTCTGACAAGTTAATCTACAACAACGCAGGCACTGTTCCTAAGCACGCAGCTTGGTAGATGGTATCAGTCAGCAGCAGCCCAGAAACTGGAGCTCATGACCTTTTAGTGGTAAAAGACGCACCAAAAAATCACCACTGCCATCACAAAGGGTTTGCTTCCCGAAGTGACGACAGTTCCCAGTGCTCGTGCCCATTTGTAACACAAACCAACAGGGTGACCAGCTGGGCTCAGTGGATCGGCCATGCTTGCGGGAAGTCACTGGTTTGTTGGCTTCATCCTCCCCAGTCTCAGCACGATCCCAGAGCAGGGGCAGGTATTGTTCATGCATTGATGGCATTGGCAACGTCTGTGAACACAAGACGGCTGGGTCTCTGGAGGGCTCCTTGACTTGTCAGCAGAATCTGCATTGAAGCAGTGAAAGATGAGACCCAGCAAGTCTGCCTTTGCTCAGGTGCACGTGCTTGGGCACAGACTGCACAGTATTGTAACTAGATTCCGCCCCTTACTAAGGGGAGGCTGGCTGACATTAACAAGGCTGTGACAGAAAAATACAACAGGCCAGAGAGCAAGTCAGCACATCCCTGCCAGTTTAAAATCTCCACATCATTGGATTACTGGGTCTCCCTATTTATATATACGAGGCAGCATGAAAAGGCCTGAAACACCAAGAAGGCCTGGAAACATGCCATAGACTGAACTTTGGCTGTTGTTTTAGACTCTCCCTCTTCTACTATGTTAAGCCTTTAAACTTGTGTACTTCCCAAGCAGAGGTATCTGTGCATTAGCCAGCTCTGGAGGGATCTGAGGTATCCCGCTGGCTAGTCCCTGTATAGGAAGGATCTGTTTTTACCGTGCTAATTTTAACTCTGGCCTTGTCACTTCCCCCCTTTACTACCTAAAGGGAAGTCCTCTATGTGCACTAATAGAGGGATCTGGTGTTTTCCCATCACGCACTACTCACAGGACAAGATCCTTTGCTTTTATACAACGGTATTTATTGCTTTCCCAAACCAGTGTATGGAATATGTTGATTATCTTTCATATTCCAACACACACATCTCCTTTGTGCTCTTTAGCAGGTTGGGAAGCATGTCTCAAGGTAAATATTCTATCATTACAGTTGTATTTTTTATCTCCTCTTTCCTTTTCTGCCCACACCAGGCTTGCTACAGATTATCTGAAGGTATAAAGTGTGTAGAAACTGAGAATTGTTTTGGAGAATTCCTGCTCCTGGAACTGGAAAAGCAAGGGAAGACAGGGGCAACACAGAGCAGCTGGAGAGGAATTCAAGAAAGAAAAGATGTCTACTCTAAGGGGAAGCTGCACCACTGGCTAAGAGACATACCTGTTCCAACCATCCCTGCCGGCTCTGTCTTTCAGAAAGGCTTTTTGTGTGGTGGTGGTGGCAAAGGAAACAGAAAACACTGTGAAGCTGGCTGCAAACGATGGTGAGAAGCCCTTCTTCCCTATTTCTCCTACCTTTTGGTACACTGGGGAAGGAGATAGCCTCTTGTCAAAGACCCATCTGGACCATTAACCAAAAACAACTGGCCAAGCTATCAAGCTCTTTCCTAACTCAGAAATGTAGTAAGTCAGTGGTCTCTGAGGACCTTATAATTTCTCAGCATGCTGCATGCCTTTAAACACTCAGAATTGGTCAAAGCAAAGCCTTCTTCCCCTCTCCCCAAATTCAAATAGAGAACTCTCCTCCCTTTTCTCTTTCTGAGCCATGCCTGCTCTGTGCCCAGCAAGGTTGGCCTGGAGGTGCTGACAAGACCAGATGTGCCATGCCACAACAACGTCCAGGCTTTTCTGCCTGCCTGCGTTCTTGCAGCACAGTTAACTGTTATGATTACACCTTAGGCAAAGCAGGGATACCTTAAAACTGGATGGAGATTATTTGCTTTTCAGGGCCAGGACAAAGGAGCCTCAGTGCTTTGTGGGCTTTGAAGCCCCATCTCCCAGAAAATGGCATCCATCCTATTGCTCCCTTGTGGTGCCCTGGGTGGTAAACTGTAGGAAACCCACCCTTAATTACTGAAGTTGGCCTTTTCTCTCTCCTAGTTAAGTCTGACTCCCCAGGTTCTTTGTCCTAGTTACCTGACTCTTCAGTCCATCCAAAATGCTCAAGCCTGCTATCTCCAGGGCTGGCAGAGATGGGGGAATTCCTCCTAAGGTCTTACATGGTTTCCTTACCCTACAACCCTACAAAAACTCTTCATAACAAAAGCAGTGCAGGTACCAGTGGTTGTAGTAACAGACTCGCTGGCCCCTGCTGCCTACCTTGCTCTGCAATGCCTGAGACGATGCTGCATCTCGCCCATGTTCCAGCAGCTCCTGCTCCAGTTCATCCTGTTCCTCAGTGGGATCAAAGTTGTACATGGGCATGAGCTGGTGCCGTAGCTTCTCCAACCTGCCCATGGGAGGGAAGGGAAAGGGTTGGTTGAGAAGGACAGATGCTCAGGCTGCCTTCCCCACCCCACTGCTGAGGCTTTCTGCAGGCTGTTTCTCCTGCTACACAGGGATTCTGCTCTTGTTGCTCTTGCTGGATAAGCATCATGTCCTGACCTGCAGGGATGAGGACAGGAACCTACCACATACGGCTGGCAGGAGTGGAAGATACCCAGAGTGCAGTTATGGGGATTAATTGCCATCACTAAGCTATGTTGGCAGGCATTACGCACAGAGGAATCAGACAGGGATTTAAGTTCCTGCAGACATTAAAAGATCAGACTTTATGTGGTGGGACAAAAGAGACGGTGGAGCATACTGGCTAGGCATTTTGCGACTTCTCCCCCTGTTCCTCTGCCCACAACAGGCAGTCCTGCCATGTCACACTATGTCTGCCAGCAGAAGTCCGCCTTTAGTAGTACTTTAACTCTGGAATTGAAGTACATAAAAATAAATAGAAAATAATAAACAATAAATTGAAAATAGGAAAGAAGTAGATTCTCATAGGAGGCTGATGCCTGTGGACGGACTGTCTCCAAGCGACAGAGCTGTGAAGTGTTACCCCAAGGGGTCCACCTAAATACTGGGCAGCTCAGAGGTGGAGGATGGATGGGTAGGCATGCTCCTGTGAAAACACTGAGCCCTGCCTTAGGCTGTAGCTGAGTTTTGGGGGGGTGGGGGAAGGAAAAACACAAGCAGTTACTGGCAGTCTCACCACAAACATCTATTTTGGCGAGTGTTAGGATGACACATTCCCTCCCTGCTTCTATATAGGTTTGCCAACACAACCATTATCTCTAGCAGCCCTGTGTTCACAGGCCAGGCATTAGCTGTTCCTGTGGCAGTACCCAGATCTGGGCTTCAGGGTCTGGCCTGGAAATTTTACAGTGGGCAGCAGCACTTCTTGAAAGTCTGCAGCCAGGCCAGACCTGACCTGCCACAAGGAGTCAGGCAGGGAGGAGGTACCACATCTAATGGATCTTCACCAGCATCTCTGCTGTCAGAGACAGAAGAATCAAGATGTGTCTCTCCCTGCATGCTGCTCTCCTCTCTATTTTCAGCCAGGAGCTTAACAAGGAAATTAAGACACTAAGTCTTGGACTGCAAAGCTGCATCTCTGTGCTGCGCTGCTGCCAGTTGCTGTGACTGCAGCTAAAGCGGCCTTCAGCCTTGCAAGGCCAGTGTCACTGGCCCAGGCTGTTGGAAAACACAGGGATCTGGGAATGGCTGAAACGCGAGGTCCACACCTCTCATGACAGAGTTCCCAGCTTCTTTATACACTCATAACCCTTTCCTCTGTTTTAGTGCATCTCTTAGATGAAGCATGAAGAGTTTGCAGGATTCCTAACCTCTTCCTGCTCAACGACGTTTTCCTTGCCAAAGCTGTGGAGAAGTCCTTGAAGCTCTGGTTTTAGAAGGTAGGCCAGTACTAGGAGTGCAGTGTCCCTACCCCTGCCTCATTCACACACAGCTGATTCCCCATAGGCTTGTTCTCAGACAGCCATCCCTTACACTCTCCCCATCTCCCTGTCTCCTCTGGATTTTGAAGCATTGAGTTCCCTTCACCCAACCACAGACGTGACTTACCTCTTCCTCTTCCTGATATACAGAACCTGAAGAAGAAAGAAAACCACCATTACAACAGTCCCAGTACAATGGGTAACAGCTGAGAAGAGAAATTTTGGGCACAAGGCACAGAGAAAGGAGGTGTAGCAAGTCTGGTGTCACTGCGCACCAAAGCAGGGGAAGGGAGAAGTGACAACTGAAAATGAGATTTCATATGCATCAGTGTGAGCTCAGTAGCGCATCATGTCTGACACCAAGTGCTCAAGTGGCCTGTTACTAGGTGTGTTAGTAAGAGTATTAGGTGTATTATTATTAGGTGTAGCTCAGCATATTTCTGGTGGCTGCAGGACATACATTGCAATTTAAGAGTGGATGAAGAACCTTCCCTTTGTGGTTTTCATCTGTAGATTTCCTACAGCTTAGAAGTGCTGTTACCCCCTCCCCAGTATAAAGGCAAGAAACAAAGAGGGCATGCTCAGTGACTTGCCTTGTGTCAGCCAGTAAGAGTGGCTGTGCCAGGAAGAAAGCAAGGCTTTTGGCCTCCAGAGCCTTGTTCTGAGAACTACGAACGCTGGATGTTGCTCTTGGGAACTTACGACCGTTTCCAGGACAGTGTTTCCAGGTTCTCTTAGGGGCTTTTGGAAAAACTCCTCCTTGGGCCTGCAATGAAATTTTGCAGTAGTCCCTTTCTGTAGGCTCCTCTGATGGTTGTATCAGTGAAGCTCTTCCTCACACAAGGAATGGGAGTTTGCCGCTACCCTCTGTTTTCTCTTGGCAGGTAAACAATCTGGTTATACATCAAAAGAAGAACTGCAGCACTTGCACTGCCTGTGTCAGGCCCAGAACTATAGTTTCTGAAAGCTTCTGCCTACAGCATTAATGACAAGGTTAGCTACACAGCAAATCCTCAAGGACTTCGCTGATACCTGGCAAGCAGAACCTTGGAAACGCAGTCCAGAACGAGTCTAGCTAAAATGGATTCAGGCCGCTTTAATTCAAAAAAGCATGCCCACAGGGGAGATTAACGTGGTTTCCACAGTCTGCTTGAAAAGTTCATTTGGATGAACTTTCTTGCGGGGCCCCCATGTTGACAAGGTTTAAATCAATGCAGCTGTTCCAGTTAACAAGTCAGAACAGAAGCTGCTTTGTGTTCTTTTAACTGAACTTCCTATTGCTATTAAAAATAAATACTGATACTACATATGGTTTCCTCTAGGCCTGCTGAGCATCCCGTTCAGACTAGACCTCAGGGAGACTGCAGAAATATTGGAGCGCTGGATAAAAGCCTTAAAAAGAAATGGATCTCAGGAACTATCAGTTCCCAGCAGTTCTGGGTGAGCCTTTAGTAGAGTGCAAATAGATTAGATTATTCAACCCAAATCAGCCCTAGAGCCCCTCTGCCACCCTCCAGCCTTGACATTCAGAGAACTATTTAGCAGGGCTCTCTTACCATAGCTACAGCCAACCCAATCACAGTAATGATCCCGAAGGACAGCAGCATTGTGCTCATGCTGGCTCCAGTGCTGGCCACATCTGGGATTTTGGTGCTGTTGAAACTGGTAGTCTCGGGGTTTACGGTAGCTGATTCTGGCACAGTTGCATCCAGCGTTGTTCCTGGGTCTGGCTTGGCTGTGGTGGTGGTGCTGTGATACAAGTCATGCGCAGAGGGTGAGCTGTAACTCATCCTGCCAGCTCTTGGTAGCTCCTTTTACCAAGCTGTTGTCCTCACCCATCAGCTACAGAAGCAGAGAGCTGCCCTTTGTATCAAGGACCCTCCTGAGAGACCTATCCTCTACCATCATCGCTGATGGTTTTTCTTCATAGGAACCACACCTATGGTTTCTGCCTAGGAAAGAATGAGAACAAATGAACAGTGCAGAGCTCTTAGAGACAGGCACAACCTTTTGCAAAGCTTCCCAATTCACTAGTAGAATTTTTGCGAGCGGCTCACAGGTGACCACTCAAACTAAGAAAAAGATTTTTCAGGGGTACTGAGAGCCCCCAAAGTCATGCCTGATTCACTTGAAGTCAGTGATACACTCTCCCCTCGCTGCTTCAGCTCTGCTTCCTTGCAGGCGCTTGGCACATCTATGTGGGGACAACCTCAGAACCCCTGTCTTTGGTCTGCTCCAGGCTGAGCCAGGTGGCCTCTATCCGCCCCATGAGATACAGCATTTTCCTGCTTCTGTCTCTTGCTTGTAATTTTCTGAAGGTTTCATGGAACCCCTTATCAGTGGGAACACATCCAATAAAATGGCACTCAGCTGTGAGGCATCCATATCTCAGGACGCTTTTAATTGAATCCAAAATAGGATTCCCCTGCTGTGGTAGTCACTGGTGACTGGTAAGTCACTGCACTATCCATCGCCCCACTGTCCCTCATCCCGTGCTCTCTGGAAAGGCAGCTTCCTTAAAGCAGTGGGTTGCACCAGTCCCCCATCTGCTACTAAAAACAGTTGAGTATTTCTCAAATCCCCCATGAAAGCACCCACTCAAGCTTAGTCATGCACTGCTAATTATCAATATTAATTTTAAAATGAGTCCAATTTTGGATTGAGTTGTGAAATTTGATAGATTTATTCACGCTGAAAACATGAAAGGCTTTAATTGCTTCATGCTTCTATTGTGCAAATGATCAGGAGTTGCAAAACACCATGGGATGATCCTATGGAAAGTATTTGCACAACTTTCTTTCTAAAACCACTGTATATAACTTTAGTTCAGCAATTGCTTCTGTGAAAATGCAGCTACCTCTGGACCAGAGCAGAGCCCGAGAACTACTGTAGCAATCCTCTGATAATTTCTCTGCAGTTTAGCAGACATTACATCTCTGGACTGGAATGCAGCCGGGACATAGAGGTTAATGAGCTCTGAACAGAAAAAGATGTGCCTGCAAAGAGAAATGAGCCATTGTTCTGCTCCGCTCTGTTCTATTCTAGGCAAGGTTATTGCGCAGTTCCCACTACTGACGCCTTACTGCTGTCCATAACGGCATTAAGCAGTGTGATTAACATCTGTCACTAACAACTGAAGCAGAGAAATCACACCAGGCAAACAGCACCAGGCAGCCCTGTGGTCACTCAACAGCCCGAGTAACAACCTCGACCTGCACAGCACTTGTCCTGCATCTCCCTGAGCAGGTACATCTTTCCTCAGACACGCAGGATCTATCTCACAGCTCCCTGTGAACAACTCCGTGAAGCAGGAGTCGCTGGGGGATTTTGAAGTGCCTGGGAGACCGCGGGAGCTCTCAAACTCCCATGAGTTTCTAGAGAAATGTGAAGATAGCAGTTCTGCTCTGGTCCTGCCTAACATCATCCTGACACACAAGTTCATTGCAGCTGAGAGGGCCTGTGTCCTTCACTGACCACCAAACCATGGACGCCTAGTTTAAACCATGTGGCACCTGGATTTCCCCAGCCATTACTGACCACAGTGGAGCTCAGGTGTAGTGCGCACTCGGGCACAAAGATGGCAAATTTGAAATCTGAGTGCCACAACAGCAGCAGCAGCAGCTACAGCCCAGCAGGGAAAGGGAAGGAATTATTGAGCAGGTATTGGGCAGACCGAGCAGCTGCTCAGAGAAAATCATCCCTTTGTGCTATTCAGGGAAACTCTCCATGACGATAATTCACATTTTAAAAAAAGCCACCACCAAGGAAACAAAAAGTGGAAAAAGAGCCTATGTGAAAGCAGCGAAGCAGGCCCAAGAGCTTTGCAAAGCATGGCTCTAGATCTCAAACAGCTCCTGAATTTTGGAAACAAAATGGGTTAGGCCTTCATCTCAATGCAGTGTCAGTTTTGGAAAACCACTGGAACTCAGATGTTGAAGCTGATACCAAGCCCTTTTGTATGGACCACGCGCCGTGCTGCTGTGCACTGCTCCTCTGAATAGTTAGGCTCGGTTAAAATTAGCCAGCCGAAAATCTGGGAATGGGGGCTCTCGTTCATGCTCTCAGGGTCCTGTCCATGCTGAAGGGATCCCAAGCCCAGAGACCTAGCTCTACCAGCAAACCTATATGAAAGGTTTCTGACATGGCCTAGACAGCCAATTCCAGGTCCAGATGAGGGTATTTCTGTTGCCGAGCCCCTTGGTCCAGGCTGCGGAGGGCCAGGTGGGGAGGCTGAGTGCAAGCACGGCCCCGCGCCCATGGCTGACAACGGTAGAGCTGGGGGTGGATGAGCTTCCCCACCACCTTCCTTTCCCAGTTGGTTGCTGGGAGTTTGATCTGCAGGCTGGGCATACTCCAAGTCTCTGATAGCTGCTCTAGGGCCAGGGACAGCTACTACCTATTGCTGGCAGGTTTCAGCATAGTCCATGCACGAACAGAACAGAAGAGGAACCAGATCCTCAGCTGCTGGGAGCTGGCATTCTTCCATTGCCTGCGCCAACAGAGCTTCTCACCCAGGCAGGGCTGCTCTGTGCTGGGCTGTGCTGGGTCTGGGAATAAGGAGAACACGCTTGTTCCTCTCCTAAACCAGCGTTTCCAAACAGGTCTCTGACAGGTGCTGCTGTGGCCAGCGCCTGAGATGCAGGACATGGTGTCAGGTACTTGCTGGCTTTTCTGAGTCTTGGCTTTAATCTCTCTGGGCTGCAGTTTCCTCTCGGGCATGACAGGAATAGAGGTTTGTGTCACAGGGTCTCTGGATGAAGAAGGCAAATAATAACTAGTATTTTTTCTGCGTTACTTCACCAAGATGAAGCGTCTCTAGTAACGCACTGTGCTGGGTTGCTGCTGGCGACGGGACGTGGCTTCCCAGCGCGGGACCGTGCGGCTCCCGCCCCCCCGCTGCCGGGCCCCCCGCCGGCCCC
>VZTV01062406.1:0-12386 GCA_013400875.1 Anhinga rufa
TTTGTTGTTGTTATTGTTGTTGTCATCGTCTGGTTGCACTGGTAGATTTAGAGGAGCCGAGGGGACGAGCAGCTGCTAGGGCCCCGACGGGCTCCTGCGCTCCACGCCAGGCAGGCACGGCTGCAGCCGCGCCGAGGCGGCAGCAGAGGAGCCCTGTGAGCCGGCTCCGTGCCACAGTCTTACAGTTTCGGTTGCGGTTTTCCTCTTCCCTGCCGACACTGGGCAGGTGAAGTGCTCGCAGCGGGGGTTGCGCCTAACAGCTAGCTGGTTTTGCTCCTAAATTCCCTGCTCACACACATAAAGGCACGCTGCTTTGCTTTTAGCCAGCGCTGGACGAACGCTACGTAAAACAAGGTGAAACATCTTTTCAGCAGCAAGATCACTTGCAGGAGGCAGAAAGGGAAACGGCAGAGGTTGCAGACCATCAGCTAGTTCCCATTTGAGAGCTTTAAAGCCAAATGAAGCGTGGTTAGAAATTGGAGGGAAAGGGAAGGCAAGAGGTTAGTAGCCTTGGCTCTCGCTGGCGATAAACGAAGAGGAAGAGCAGGCAGAGCGCACTGCCCCTTTGCCAGTCGCTCGATGAGAGGTGCATCAAGATCGCTGGCAGCTCAAGCCCCACCAGAGCCCAAGCCACTACACTAGAGGCATTCAAGAAGTGTGAAACTCAGCTTCCTGATTTATCAGCTGCTATCCCAAGGGGCAGGAGGTGAACCACCACGATAAAAAACTTTTACTGAGAACTGAATCTGTACTGGTAAGTACTCGTGGCCGTACGGCCGGGTGTACGGAAGAGGAGCTCCCTCAGCAGAACAAATCTGTGCTTTTAGGAGTTCCAACATTCAGCCAAACTCTGAAATAGCCTGTTAAGTCAGAGCTAAGTAGAAGAGGAGAGGAACTAACTTAACCTAAGACTGAACATACTCTCCCTGCTTCCTAACAGTTTCAAACACATTTTAGCCAGCAGATTCAAGTGCCGGAGCCCTCAATGGATGATGAATTTAAGGACGCACCATATCATCAGCCTTTTGCAAGGATGGGAGGGGGGCATGTTTCAGCAAACAACTCTGCTCTAATGCTCTTCCTCCCCTCAGCCCCCGCCAGCAGCATGCCCCACACCTCCCGAGGAGCAGGCTCTCCCTCCATCCCCTGCATCCATCCGTGACCCCACCGACCACCATCCCCCTCTCCCCGCCCCGGGACCCATCTCTCCCTACTGCCAGAGCAAGCTGGCAGGACCCCGCTGCTGCTGCTGCTGCTTTTCACGCTTTTCAGCACAAGCAGGATGGGATTTAACGGAGGATGTCACCAGGGTGCCCAGAGCCCTCTGAGCAGCAAGGGGGGCTACAAGGGGGAAAGCGGGGTGGCAGCCTGCTGAGCTCTTGGCTTTAGCACAGGAACCACAACTGCAGAGGTGCCTTCCTCCCCAAAGTCACCTCGATAGAGCTTGCAGAAGGGAAAGCCCACTCGGCTTCCAGGGGCTCAGCCTCTCGCCATCGTGGTACCTTCTCCGCTTCTACAATTAAAACTTGCCCTTGCTATTTTGCCAGGCTGATTTCTTTTGAGGCTGTTATTTCAGTGACAGCAATACCACAGTAACTTGATTTAGGTGAGTAACCGAGCAAGTACGATTGACCAGCATGCTCTCTGCCAAAAGCATTAAACAAAGACCAGAACGATAATTCAAAGTTATTAAATTGCCTGAATGAAATTTTCTACTAGCCCTACTCATGAATCTCCACCTACAGAAGAGCACACTTAACCACTGAATTACACAGTGCACGCGCGCACACACACATACGCGCATGACGCTGTCTGCCATGTGTTTCCTCTTGTTTTGCAATACTTTCAGCATAGATTTATTTTTTCTGAGCTGTTAAAAACCAAGTAGCAGCAGGAGGAACTGATCCATTCCTTAATTATATAGGTAAGAGGAAAAAAATTGGGAAACTGATGGAAGCCAGATGCTTACCCAGAGTTCCAAAAAAAAAAAAAAAAAGAGTGCTTTTTCTTGCATACCGTTAAAAAACCTAATACCATTTATTTATTTAAGTTTGTCTTGCTTTTGAGGCAGGGTTGCTAGCACATGTTTTCCATAGTCCTCTGATACCTTGCCACAGCCTAGAGGGACCAGCCAGCCCCATAGGGAATTTCGCAGCCCCCCACCTGCCCTTGAGGACCTGTGCCCACCAGGCACACGTACCCCCCATGCCACTGCAGCAAGAAGTCGCCCCAGCAAACCAGCTTCTCACAGTTTGGAGTTTTACAACCAGCTTTTACGGATAAACGAGCCTGGCAGATCACGTCCTTTTGTGCTCCCCCTCACCCTCCATCCTTACTTTGCCTGGAAGCGGCAATATTGGCATCTCCCAGAGCTACAGCACCTTCATGAAGCTCAACTCCTGGTTGCCTTTCACCCTTCCCCCACCTCCTTTCTGCGTTTAAAACACAGCCTTAGACCTTTGCTTTCACTGGTTGATGTCGTACACCATCAATTAAAAGGACTATTTCTTTAAGACAGTAACTTTGATGACAGTTAACTATCTCCTGAAAAGCCAAGTACAACCTTAACCAGTAACTTGCAGACCCCAAAACAAGGACGGAGAGCACCAGCCATGGCAGCTCCGTACCTGCAGAACCCGAGGTCAGTGACTTTAACCAGCAACACCGCGAGCACACGAAGATTACGCTGCCCGCGCAGCTTTGCTGCAAGCTGCCGTGGCACAGACACACGTACACGCTTCAGAAAGCCATCTAAATTCGCTTACATCTGTCATTGTCATTTTGGTCAGCAATGGCATCTTCCAGAGCGACAGACTTTGGCTTCTTTTCACTGTTTCCTTTCAAGTTTTCCCAGTCTGCCTGGCTGAATCTGCAGACCTCTGAGTCTTTGGTAGCTGTTTGGCCTTCTCTCTCTTTCATCTCCAACTCTGAGAAGCGCATCATTGCACGCTAGAAAGAGAATTGATATGAAAAAAAAAGTCTTGCGATAAAAGCTACTTCATTTACCTTACCTTATATGAAAGTATTTCCAAAGAAAAATCGGCTCAAAACCAAGGTTTGAGACAGATAGCTAGGTAACACACCTGACTTGTAAAACAGTGTTCTAGCATCTATATGCAAATAGCCACACAATTCTTTCATATATAAGTATATATATATATAAAAGATTATATATAAACATATACTGTATATAAAACAAAAACATTCTGTTTTGGAGGTAAAAAGAGACAAAAACAAAAAGAAGAAAAAAAACAAACAACAAAAAACAACACAAAACCGTACAATGAATAAAGACGACCATGGCCCACAAACTTCCCTTTGTGTATTTGGAAATGAAATTTAACTCAAAGGTTTATGTAAGAGTCTAGTAATAAAAATTTGAAGAACTGACCTCACAGTAAGCAGCAGGTAGACATAAAATACTGTCCTCTTGTAATCCTTCCATCTATGTAATTAAAATGGGCACTCAATGGATCATTTAGATAATTTCATCCATTTTTATAAGCATAAACCAATTCTTTTCTTAACAATGCAAAACAATTTGGCTTAACTCATCCCTTCATTAAAAGTAAAATACCTTAAGGATATTCCTATACAGTATCTGTCTGTCATCCCTCAGCAGTAACCTCAATACCGCTCCTACTCTTTCCTTACGCGTTCGCTTGGCGCAAACGTTGCCTGAGACCCGCTAATATATGGCTGCGACTCCTCTCCATTAAACGGCACGTTTGGCATACTAATCACAACTTCTGGGTACGCTTTGCTAGCTGGCACTACAGGCCAGCTAAGAAATTACAGCCATCGCTAGTGCCACGGTAACATGCATGCCTGTCCGACTCCCCTCCGTAACTGCACAAACATTTCATACGTACATTAACATTTTTAGCAGATCTTAGTAAAAGCCCTTTAAAGCCTACTAGCGCGTACATACGTAACAGCCATACATACTACCCTTTACATCGCTTCGCTCTCATTAACAAACTTACTTTGCTATTTACAACCATTCCTGGTGTGTACACCCTAACAAAAAAAATTCTGATTTCCCCACCTGCGTTGCTTCTCTCAACTTTAATACTTGACTGCAACTTGCAACAGAGAAATAACGACAAAAAACGCGGCGGTCGTTGGACCGCGCGGACTCACCTGCAAGGCCCGTTGCTCCCGGCTGAGCTGGCTGGAGTCTGCGTACAGTTCAGTCGTCACACACTTGAATCGATCACCTACGTAACCGGCAGAGTTCGCGATCCTCTTGGCCAACTTAGATGGCTTGGGTTTCAGTATTTTGCCATCGGCAGATTCTGCATCATCGGCTCCATCTTTGGTATAGGTCTGGTTGGCGTCGATGCTCGGTGGCGCGGTCCCCATGCAGAATGGCTTTGCATCCTCCTGCACCTTGCCAAAAGCCAGAGCCGGAGCATCACTCTCGTGAGCGCTTTCCAAGAAAGCAGGCGAAGGCTGGACCGTCACTCTCTCTTTAGGCTGGCTCACAGATAAATCTTCTTTCCTTAAGCCGAACACCGATGAACTCTGGGCTTGCTTGAAATTATAGGTTTCATGAAGATCATTATTTCTTCCAAACTCCTCTCTCATTACAATAAAATCTCTGTGCTGCGACGTCTGCTCTACCTTGTGCTTTGTAGGGTCATTAGCCTGATTACTGCTTTCCGTAGCAAAGCCAGCTTTCGTTACGTTTGCTTCGGTTTTAGCCTCTTGCTCGTCTCGCACAAGATCTGGGAAGAGGTGTTTGTCACTTTTGGCCGAGTTTTTACTGTGGCCAGAGCTCTGGTGTAATTTCACGCTCTTGTCGCCAGGTACTTCGAAATGCATCTTCCCGCTGCTCTCCAGGAGCTCCGGCAACCGGCCCCGCAGAGCTGGGTCCTCGTAGCGGACCCTCTCATGAGACCGCGACCTCCTTTCCGCCTTCTCCTCCTTACCTATCTCCAAAGCCGAGTGCTGCAGCAGCATGGGGTGCACCATCCCCATCCCCAGAGCATCCTGGTAGGTCATGAACTCCCCCCGCCCCGCTGGCAGGCTGTAGGGGAGGCCGGGTTTGGGAGCCAGGTGGCCGGGGTAGAGGCTGCCGTTGGGCAGCAAGACAGGGTGCGGATACACGTGTCCTTTCCCGTGGAGGGAGAGAGGACTGATGGCTAACCCCTCCGGCACCGGGTACGGGACGTAACTCCTGGGGTAGGGCAAAGGCGGGGAGCGAAACGCCTCGTTGGGCGGCAGGAAGATGGGGCTGGAGGCCAGGGCGGTCTCACTCGCCTTGAAGTTGGCTTCCTGGCTGCAGGATTTGGCCACCTTATTGCTGTGTTTTGCGGGGGTGGCTACAGGCTGCCCGACGTGCTGTATGACCGAGGCGGTGCTCTCCGTGGAGCTCCTGGCTGTCTTGGCGCAATCCACATTAGCATTGGGAGCCGGCGACGCCGACGCCGGCCGCCCCCCGGCCGACACTGTCCCCGAAACACTGCCGACAACCGCCTCTGTGCCACCCATCCTGGGGCAGGAGGAGCTCCGCTGCTGTGGGATCACCCAGTCTAGCGCCTTGTTTTTCAGCTGGACGCTCTTCCCGTTCTCCTCGCCGGGGCTGGGACCGGGAACGATCCAGGAGGAGGGCGCCGTGCTGATAATTTCAGGCCTGTAGATGGGGCAGCCGTTCCCAGGAGAAATGGTTTCTTTCTGAACGATGTCGCTGCTGGGCAAGTGCGTCCCCCCTCCCGCCCTGCCGTGCACCAGCACCGTCGGCGTCATTTTCTTACCATGGTCTGACTTGCTGGCGGTTTCCGTGTCGATGACTTTCGCCGACAAGTCAAGTGGTTTGTCGGTGACGTCTTTGGTTGGGGTCTGCTTCTCCAGGAGCGGGGGGGACCTGCCGTCTTTCCGGTCATGGCCAGCTTTCCTCGCATGGGGGGCGGCCGGCGGGGGTGCCTCCCCGGCATCGCTGCCTTTGGGAAGCTTCCCGTTGGAGAGGCGGGAGGGTGGAAATTCGCTGCCGACGTTCACGTAGGGCTTTGGGAGGGTGACGGCGGAGGAGGGAGAGGTGGTGATCCTGGGGAAGTGTTTGTGGAAATCGGTGTAGGCATCCCCTACCTGGGCGGGCAGGGGGAGGCGGGGGGACGGCCGGGGCGAGTGTGGCAGCAGGAGCGCGGGGTCCGCCGGCATGTTGGTGGGGGCCGGCTTGGCGGCAGGGACCCGGGGCTGCTTGCTGCTCTGGATGTGGGGGTAGGCGTGTGCGTCGACGGGGGTGCCGGGGGTGACACCCATCTTCCATGACAAGCTCTTATCCGGACAGTGCACCAAAGGCGGGATCGCTGGTGAAGCCGAAGCAGTCGAGAGCCTCATGGGTGACGCCAGTGACGAAGGGATGTGGGGGGCAACGTAGTGGGAGGGAGGCAGGTATAAAAAACGTTCACCGTTCGTACATACGGGCGAGTAAGCCAGGTGCTGTGGTAAGCTGTAGGTGGACTGCTGAGGTAGCAATGCCTTGTACATGTTCAACGAATACTTATTTGGTGAGTCAAGGAAAGGGTATATAGTGGGCGTCGCGCCCTCCATATAGGGGTTTACCCAGGGGAGCCTTAGGTAACTAGCACCATTGACACCGAGGGGACTCTGCTTGTCACCCGCAGCTCGGTCCAAACCCAGCGTTTCCCCTGTCGGGACAGAGTTTTTTTGTATTCCAGGTGGTGTTTTGTATATAGCGCTGAAGCCATTCGTGGCTTTTCCAGAGACAGCTGCATTTTCTACCGCTTCGGGGGGATTAGATTTAAACTGTATCTCTGGATTTCTTTCAGGAGTAAATCCGAGCCCGGCTATCGAACTCGTAGCATCTCGTGATTTTTCCGAGCCGAGTCCGCACAAGCTGGAATAGACAATACTACTGGGGACTCTGAGTCCTTCTCGCATGAGTCCAGACCTGTCCATACTCAGAGCTGCGAGACTGTCAATGCGATGTGCTGTAGTTGCATCCACCTTTACAGAACAAGAAGTATGTTACTTTCACATTTCACTACAACAACTACCGCTCAAGCTACAGACATGTCAGCATTTGGAAGAGTAACAATACCAATACAAACACACTGT
Source organism: Anhinga rufa (assembly GCA_013400875.1). Classification (NCBI taxonomy): domain Eukaryota; kingdom Metazoa; phylum Chordata; class Aves; order Suliformes; family Anhingidae; genus Anhinga; species Anhinga rufa. The sequence continues at coordinate 7,084 of VZTV01062406.1, forward strand.
TAGTCGTGAAAACATACAGAGGCTCATCAGGCTGGAGAATGGGAGAGCAGGAACCTACAGAGCTATATAGATCACCGCGAATGTTGATACAAATCTTTCCACATCCAAAACTCATCAGCTAGAAACAAAGGCGCGAGGACCCACAGCCCAAGCAGACAGAAGTGGCCCAGAGACGATGCTCGGTGGCACCACTCCCGTGAGGCAACCAGCTCCTCAGCCCCAGCCTCGCCAAAGCAAGAGGATGTGGGCTGGGGCATGGAGAGTGGGAAGGGAAGGATGGAGAGCCTCTCCTCCTCCAGGACCTCTCCCTCCGCTGCAGCTCTGCTCCAGGGCTCGCCACCGCCACATGATTCACAAGGCGAGGCGTCTGAGGACGCAGCATGGAGAAAGGCCCGCCGTCAAACTTCTTCCCCACTCGCTGCTCCCCGTGTACGCTCACAAGAGAAAGCCATCAGCTTTGCTGAAACGTTGATGTACTTAATGCTTACATGAGCTATTCTTGTTACACATGCTGGTATGCTGCGTGACATTATTCATAATGGAGCAAAAATAAGAATATTATGCCATACAACAACACACACCACAAAGTCAGCGTCAAGAGATTAACGAGATAAATAGACAAAGTCGTATTTCAGCGTTTCACAGAAGCAACTCATACATGCCCAAGCCCAACTAGAGCTGCAACAGAAAGGTATTTTAATAATTTCTCCAAATGGATCATGTAGTAACAGACAGAGGTGGGAGATGGGGTGGGGAGGACAGGCACAGATTCAGCTGCAGCATGAAGTTATTAACTTCTTACCACACTGTGATTCAGGTGATTTTCTTCCCTCAACTCCAGTCTGCTTTTCGGTGCATCGCCATCGTTAACGGGAATTTTCCTATTAAGAAACAGAAGCTTACTATTTCAAAACATCCTGCACATTTCTTTCCTGTGAGGGTGCCAGAGCAGTGGCACAGGCTGCCCAGAGAGGCTGTGGAGTCTCCTTCCCTGGAGACATTCAAACCCCACCTGGACGCAGTCCTGTGCCCCCTGCTCTAGGTGTGCCTGCTCATGCAGGGGGGTTGGACAAGATGATCTCTTGAGGTCCCTTCTAACCCCCACCATTCTGTGATTCTGTGATTTCAGATCAGTACAAGATTATGATCACCTCCATATTTTGATCCCCTAGAGAAGTCCCATATGATACCATATTTATCCTCCACCATACCCATGCACAACGACCACTTTAGAAAACAATGACCATTTGAAAACAAGTATAGAGGGTTTTGACAGCAAGAACACACCGAGCACATCTCAGAGCAGCCTCTTCCAATGCAAGTGATCTTTGTCAAGGTTCACTATTCTGCCCCTTGCCCTTTTTTTCCCCAAGGAGAGAATATGCTATTTTAAACATACCCTGTTCATGTACCACCCACAAACGCTGCCAAGGAGAAAATTAAAGCACACACGCTAGTATCATACAAATGTCAGCTGTTCCATGTTAAAGCTGCACATCTGTGCCATACCAGTGTTGCAGCACTGGGATTTGTTATCACAGAAAGCGCCAATAAAGAATATACCTTAGTGCCAAATTTCAAATCCCAGGGATAAAAATTGCTGACATGCAGCAGAAGGAAAGTTTCAGCATTACCCAAAAGAACTCCTTTCAATCAAAGTGCTTAAAGGCATATCATCACCTTAAAGCAGAAATGCGATTATAATGTATTTGTTTATTCATTTTTAAAAGATTCACCTTTCCCGCAAGTAACACCTAAAAACATTATGCCTAAATAACTGGGAGGAAAGCGGGGAGAGAGAGTGCGATGGCAGAGTGAGAGGTTTGGCCGTTTTCTTCCAGTTTATGTTTGCCAATAGTTTTTCCCTGCGAAGACCAAAAACTTTGCCCAGCTTCTGGCAGGCTCTTCACACAACAGTGAGAACATGGGCTCTAAGAAAAGACAGAAAGACACTAAAACCACACCAAACTGGCACAGAGAACCGCAGGTGTACCTGCAGCTTGTTCAGTGCAGCATCGTTTTGCTTTTTAAAAAGCTGGGGTTTAAGGGAAGAGGACAGCGGCCGGCGCCTGCGTCACCCCACTGAAAATTATTAGAGACTGTAATTTTAATCACTGAATGAATGATATTCAGCAGGAAAAAAAGGTGCTGAGGAAGAGAAATTCACTTGTGGGCAACAGAAAGGCCGCTGTTCCTATTTCACAGGACAAGCTGTTGGTCCGGAGGCAGGGAACGCCACGTTGCAGGCAGGAGCCCCTCTGCCATACAGAGTCACCACAAGAACACGTGCACTATTTGGTTTAATTCCCCTTCACAAATACGAAATAATAAATTAATTGTAAAAGCGAGTTTAAAGGCTGCTTTGGGGAGTAATCTCTTTAAAGGGCGTCCCCGCTTCACTGACCCAGGTTGCCTGTTAAATAGTAAATCAGCTGCTGCTCTGCTGTTCTCAGGCACGTCTTGTTTCTGCCCCCCCCCCCCCTTCCCCTCCAAGCTGGGCTGATCTCGATGCAAGGCAGCAGCTATCTACTCCGGCATTAGGGAAGCGAGCGAACTCCGAGACCTCACGCTGCAGAATTACAGTGTGGCTTAACTTGCCAGAAGCTTAAATATTTACCTGTCTTCATTAATTCCACACATGCGGACCCTTTCATTGCTCATCCAGCTATGAACGTTGCCATACAGGGGAGTTGCAGAAAGCATGACGTCTTCTTAAAAATCGCCGCTTTTCTTCACGATTTTATATTCTATTAAAAAAAAAAAAGAAAAGGAAAGAAAAGAAAAAAGTTGAGCAGATTTGTCTAGGAGGAAGTGCAAACATCACGACGGAGCAGCCAGCCTCCCTCTGGGTAATTAATAATGAATGCAGGATTGGTGCGGGGAGTGAGCTGCCTACGTTAACCGCTAAGGGAGATACCCTGCAATAAAGGAGCAAATTGAGGGCATTTATAGGTCAGAGGAGATGGATCTTTTCCCCAGCGCACATCCAGAAAATTAAGAATCATTCCAGGCTATCGACAAATAAAAGTTTCTCCACTGCATTTCATTTGAACGAGGAATGACTCAGCCGGCCAAGTACACACCAGTCCCCAAACCTTCATCTCACATAGGCTGAACCATGGAGGGAGACCCCACGGGCTGGGGAACAGGCGAAGCTACCCACAGGCGCTCACAAAAGCCCTGCATTAGGAACACACAGGAGCAGGAGTGCATCGCATGAACAGCCACATACCGTGTCTATTAGCTACGCTGATTGCTGATAAAGCTTTTCACTCGAGGACTTAAAACTGAAGAGACGCTGCTACAGAAGGGATCTAAATAAAAACCTCCCCTTTAGCGTCTGCACATGACTAACTTGGAGAAAGGGGTTAAAAATAGTAAGTGGGTTGGCAAGCTCCCCACCCCTTGATTTGATTAAGCACCGAACCCCGGTGGCTTCTGAACCCTGGTAGCTTCTGCATCGGAGCTGCTGCTGCTGCTGCTGCTGCTGCTGCTGCTGCTGCTGCTGCTGCGAGTGCTTTCAGTAATTCAATGATGCCTGCTCACTCCAGGGAAATAAATCATTAGCGGGCTCGCTGGAGAAGTATTAGCAGTCCAAGAGGATCGGCGCCGTGTGCAGCCGGAGAGGCAGGTGAAAGGTAACCGCATTTTCGCGTCCAGCGGCGGAGAGGGAAAGGCTTTTCCTCCCCTCTACCTTGGCTAACGCCACCTCTGCTCGCATTAAATTCTAGTTTGCTGCATGAGCAAAGTGTCAGGACAAGCTGCGTTTTATTAACAGGATTATCGCGGCACATGATTTATTCCAGTGCAAGATTTTAATTGCTCTTCGGAGGTTGAGTCGTTTCTTTTGACTGAGCCTCAGCCTGCATCCTGCCGCTAAATGCTGGGTTAATAAGTAGGGGGAGCCTCTAATGCACAGGATATCCCTCAGCTCTTCCTCTCTCACAAAAATAGAAGCCTTTAAGCGGGAGGCATGATATTCCTTTTACACACGCGCGCGCACGCACACACACAAGCCAGTAACGGGCGATTGACCACTGGGAGTTTAATGCCTAACGTCTCCCAAAGCATCCATGCTTCCCCAGCAAACTCATTTCCTTTGTCAGGCTACAAAATATGCAAATGATCGCTGTGGCATTTAATGGGGAAGAAGCCCAGATTGGGCCTTGAACACAATACTTCACACACGTTCAGAGAGGTTTAAGAACTGAAACGGCAGGAAAGCCTTGTTCCCCAACACTTTTTTCTCCCCTCAGAGAGGCCTTTTGTGCAAAACTCCACGTCTGGAACAAATGTATATTAATGAAACGGCGTGTTGACCCTCCTCTCTCCAGAACGGTTACCTTTCCCTAATGAAGTCCGCAAAAATCGCTGCGAGGAAACAAAAATCCACGGAGATTAGATAACGCGCTATCATTCAGAAGGAGTTATTTCACTGGAAAGACGGTTTCTGGACAGATTTACTGGTTTCCAGATGCGCCGCTCGTAATGTTTTCAATAGAGGCAGCAGCAGCATGGAGAGAGTGATTTAGGGTTTTACATAGGGTTAGTAGCCGCTCCGTGCGCTGGCTCACCCGTGAGGGACAGATGCCGGCTCGGAGGAGACGGGCCTCGGCGTCGCACGGCCCTGCGCCCCGCTTTCTTTCGGGGGCGCGCGAGGCCAACCCACGCCGCTCCTCGGAGGGGCCGCCCGCGCCCGCCGCCTGGTTTCCTCGGTGGAAGTGTATCATTAAGATAAGGCGCAGCGCCTGAATTAGAGCCCGTCAATCCCCTGACATGTGCAGATAGCGAAACGCTGAAGTTGCACGGGGGGCCAAGAGCTTCCCCCAGCCACAGCGGGTAATCTGGAGGCCCCACGTCCCACCGCCGCTGGAGCAGGGCAAAGTCCGCCAGGGCACGGGTCGCGGGGAGGCGGCGGGATGTCCCAGGGCCCACCGGGCAGGTCAGAGCCCGCGCCCCGACGGCTGCCAGCCCTCTTTCTCCCCCCCAAAAGCCGCCCCTTGGCGCTCGTCGCCCCGGGTGCACGCGTGTGCGCGCGGTTATAATCGCCGCCCTGATGAACTTCTTGTGAACTGTTTAAAAGTGGAGGTCTGCTGAACGAGCAGCGGCGCCACTGCCAGCCATAATTTCATTGCAACGAGCAGCAGACTTTTAACTCTTCACACGCCCCTTCCCTCCTCCTCCTCCTCCTCCTCTCTCCCAGCCAGCCGTTGCCGGTCGGGGGTCGGGGCCGGCCGGCTCGCAAGGGACTCCAGCGGCTCGGCCAAACGCCGGCGGCTCCGCAAGTCCTCAGCGCTGGGGGG
>VZTV01062408.1:0-10463 GCA_013400875.1 Anhinga rufa
CGGGCTAAACCACGACAAGTGCACATACATATACAGCTTCAGACTCAGATAAGCAGCTCCCAACATAACAACAAGCAAGCTCAGCTATCAACCAAGATAGGCTAGATTGCTTAGCGGTTTCTTCACCCAGCCAGTCTCCATCCTAGAAAGCACTGGAAGCACAATCACTCAAGAAACTGAGCCCAACCCAAGCAGTACAAAGAATTATTTCTGGAAAGAAACCAAAACCCAGTACGGCAGAGTTGGAAAGACTGAAGTTGATAGAAGAGCAGCAAAACCTTAACACTTGCGTACACTGGAGAAAAATGAAGTTCAAGGCTTACTTGGTTATAGGAAATATTGTACTGCACGAGTACAAGACAGGTAACAATCTGCAGATAGTTCCAGAGATTAATCAGATATAGTGGTTCTCAAGCTAAGTAAGTAAAAAAAAATCATGGTGTTGCAAAACAGAGTAGTTGACAAGACCCACAAAATAATCCTACATTCTATACAACAACTCTAAGATTCTCAGTAGGAATACTGAGTCTAATTTTGGTGCTGTACCTCAAAGAAAGATGAGGGCTGAGTTCGGAAGAGAGTCATATAAGGTATTGCAGAGTTGTAAAAGATGTCCACGTGAACAACAGTTGAGGAATGGGGAGCTGTTCAGGCCAACAAAGAAAACCAAGAAACCTTAAGTGTTGCAAAGGTGAAGGGAAGAGGGACTGTGGCTAAGACTACTCTATACAGGAAAACTCAGATTAAAGGGATTTCTTCTTGCCATCCTCATCTAACAGCACTAACAGGCTAAAATGATTCCACAACCCTTAATGTTACAACACTTACCAGTCTAACTTAATAACGAAAGACTGCATCTAATAAGGATGACTTTAGTTCATATTACAGGAAGAACTAGGATGAACTTTATGACTCTTCCTTCAGGAGGGCCCTTCAGTTTATTTCTCCTCTGATACTAGTCAGAAGTCACTGAAGAGCAAAAATAAAAAGTCAGTATTCACAGTTAAAGATCAATGAACATGAAAAGCTAGACAAGGTGCTTGGACTTGAGACAGCTACATCCTTCTCCTGTGTTATTTCCCACCTTAGCCTGAGATTCAGGCCAAAATCCAAAAGAAGCAAGCTTATTACTTTATTCAGAAGACTATGCTTGGACTTAATTTTTTGTTTAGTTATCAGGGAGTATTTTTGCGAACACTTCAAATTGAGCTTTGAAGGGAGATTTCAAATGCGACTACACAAGAACTGAGGTTACATATCATATGTCAACATACAGTGACACAACATCAACAAGAGCAGATCTAAGCTTCTGCATAATCTTGAGCAACAGTTCATTGTCTTCTAGTTTCAAACCAGTACACAATGTTTTTCCAACACCTATAAGCATATGTCTCTACCACTCATCAGCCGCTTGCCTACTCATTTAAGTGTTAAACAGGTAACTTTTGCAGCTTAACACAGATACCTGAATGCTGTTCTCCAGCCTCCTCTCAGGCAAGTTGCACTGCTGCTGCATGTTAGTGCCTTGCAACACCACAGCTAGAGTGGGGCACTAGCATCTGAAGCAACATGTGGTATCACAGAAACTAACAGGGTATTCTATACAATCCAAAGTGTCAGCAACAAACAGAAAAATTCAGACTTTGTTGATGTGCTGCAGACCATCAGAGAACAGAACAAGGCAACCCAAATCAATCTGACAGGGAACACAGCTGACACCAAGACTACTTAAGAAACTTGTTCCAATACTTAGGCCACCAACATCAACAGAGGAAAAAGGAGCCCTCATCATCCCTCTCCTACAATCCTCACTATGAACCTGAGAAATAAAAAGTTAGACAATATTTACCTGCTCCCATACCTCCCTGTGCTTTCCTTCATCTGCACTGTTGCTGCCACTTAAGCCAGCCTTATTCATTACTGGGTACGGGGTAGGGGAAGTAAGGACAGAGGAAGTGGTGTTAGGATGAAATGCCAAAAAAATTAATCGATTAGGGAGCCACATCTTCTCCTTTTCAGACTTCAGTGACTGCTGCTGAGGAGAAAATGATTTAAAAATCACACATTACTGAAACACCTAAACTCCAGGAGAGGAAGTAGCTGGAGAAATGGCACCAGACACTATTCCTATTGCTCCCTTCTGCATGATGTACCTGAAATTACACTATTGGAAAGTTTGAATTTTAAAATAATCAACAAGGTTGTATTTACAATTAGCATGCACACATTAGAACAGATGCCATTTGCTAGAAATTACTTGACAGTGCCTAGCTGTCAGCAATACAGTAAACTCATACCAAAAAATTAGATTTATAAAGATCATAACATCAGTGTAGACTTCTGAATACCATTTGCACAATATTTCATCACACACTTGAATATAGCCTATATAAACATCCAAACTACTTATTTCAGTGGCTCCACAAAGCCAAAGAACAGGAAAATTAAGTTTGACGTAGAAAACTATTTACTGATGGTAAAAATTTATACTTCTCATTTAATTTCTATTTAAAGAGTTTGTTACATCAGTATGCAGAATCAAAATGTTTCTATAGCACTCCTACTCTGCATGTACTTTCCTATTCATTCTGAATTATCTTACTAATATTAGTTTCAGTCCAGACACGCAACAGATTTGGAGTATTTATTTGCATGTCTTTACTGGCATTGTCAGTAAATTAGTTCAATCTTGGTGCAGGATTCAAGAGGTACAGAAATGGATAAAATTACCCTGACTTCACAGAATGTTATAGCTCTCTTCACAGTTGCCAAAAGCCTGTAGAGAGGTTAAACATGTAGTACTCTTCTGTACTATCCCTTTTCTGTTGATAACCTGAGCTCTATTTTTCACAAAATAAAACCCTGATACTGGTTTCTGGCCAGATTAACTGGTCAGAAATTTTTTGCTCTGGCATCCACTGCTAATAAAATAGCAGTATGAGAAAGTTACCTCCATTAGCATTTTTCAATGTTTTCTTAGCACAGCTAACTAAAAATAATCTAACTAAAAAACAGATCAATATTTACATACAGTATTCAAACAAAAGCTTGACTTAATGTATTGTTAATGTGAAATTTCTTAAGGCAGCTACTAGGTTGAAGGAATGGGTGGGTGTACTTCAGTCTCAGTCTGAAGGTGAAACATTCCAATTACAGATCAGAACACAGGGAACTGAGATACTCTCAGTGCTTGTTGTCAAGTTGAAAGTTAAATTTAGGGTTTACTCTGAGTCTGAAAAAAGTTTCACCTGCATAATCACTTATACTTGAGTTCATAAGAGAAATAACACAAAGACAGAAGGCCAAGTTTAATTTTAAGAAATGCTTTAATATTGTGCTTCAATATTTTACTTGACGTCCTTCATACTGTTTACCCAGAAGCTGGTATGTATTAGCAACAGATTTAAGCCATCTGACATTAACTCAACCTTTTAGAACTGGAACAACCAGAACAGTTTGAGGGGGCTCCTTCAAGAGTACTCTGTGGGTTGTTTTGTTATATGTAACATACTTCTCAAGTGCACAACACTATGGTGCTCTGTTTTTAGCCATTGGGAGTTTTGGTTTTGTATGGTGTTGCACTCATGTTAGACTAGCAAAAGCCCACCTCTACCCCTTGTCCTCTCCTCAGACACCTACTGGGCTGCCTTTTCTTCTTCAACATCACAATTACTGTTAGTAGTAATACTTTTCAATAACTAACAGCACATTCAGTAACTCCTTTAGAACAGTACATTGACAAGAGAAAACACAACATGCAGATGACCTTAAGGGTGAAATTAATGATTCTTAATACTTTGTGCATAAGGTAACTTATTTTAGGTTATGTGGAAAAAAAGAGCCATATTTTCTGTGATTAACAAGATTCTGTGAAAATTTAAAGCTGACAATTTCACCCCCCAATAGTATTCTAAAGTGCCCTTATTAACTGCAATCAAAATTCTGCTGTTTAAAGTTTGCTCTGCAGTTTTCTAAATTAATCTATGAACCAGGATCCACATTCAAAACTAAAGGTCCCAATTCTAGTTTACTTGTTTGGAAAGGAATCAGTGTTTAATAAAGGAAGTACTAAAACAGTTAATTTACTTATGCCTAAATTTTACTAGCCTGCCAAATCCAGCTTTTTGGTTTTTCACCATCTTAACTATATTTGCACTTAAAACAATTTTAAAAACTGGGATGTGAAGCATCTTACTGAGTTTGACAACTGATAATTTAAAAAACAAGTTGTAGTACATTAAGAATTTCACAAAATTATAATTACTTAAAAGCTAAACTCTCTTTGACCCCTTGAAGCTGCCACATCTTCTCCTAAGCTATCTGGGGAGAAAAATTGCTAGAAAAGACATTTTGTGATTTTTACTCTTCCTGATATTTCTGTATAACCCTATTCTAACTAGCTGACTCTTCCCCTCCCAGTGTCTAATCAACAGTAAAAACAATGAAGTAGTCACTCCTTCAGGTTAGCCACTTGATGCTTTTCACAGTCAGACTTTGAAATTCATGCCTCCTGCTCTAGACAGAAACACTTGTATATGATCACTTCAAAATGAAAAAGGGAACCTAGCTACTCCTTACATGCCAAACCTGTTGGATATCTAGATAAGCCTCTGGAGAATGACCTTTACCATTTGACACACTAGAGACAAGTATTGTAAGAAGTTCAGCAAGACTTAAAACAGGATTTCAGTTTGATAAATGCAAGATTTTGAAAATCTGACACTTAAAACACTGTCAATGTATTTTGCTGAAAAGTCACGAAGTCAATAATGAACACATGAGGAATCTGTGTGGGAAAAAAATGGAAACTAAGATGGAACAAAGTGGGACAAACCTAAGCTGATGCATAGTTTCTCATGAAACATTAATTTCTAAACAAATTATTAGCAAGTTTTCAATTCACATGCTAGATTAACATTACAAGAAATCATTATCTGCATCTCAGGAGTTCAAGTTAGTTTGCTCAAAGTTTAATTATCCAGATAGTTCTCACAGCAAACAGCAATTCACTCCCCTCATCTATACCTCTGGGAAGTAACACAAGTTTGTAAGTTAATATATCAACTCTACCAGAGTAGATAGTAAAGAATGAAAACTTTGGATAAGTTTAATATGTGTAAAGAAACGCTTTCCACTTCAGTGAAAGAATAAATCTTGTTTATTCATACTAGATAGCACACATTCATTTCATTCGTTAGAAGTTACACGCTGCAGGAGTCCATATTCTCTACAGGTAAACCCAGACATTTTCCTCACAGCGCAGAACTAACAACATTTAAGCCAGTTTCTCTAATCTTAGGTTAGAAATTCCATACTCTATTTTCACACCATGGTACAGACCTGGATTCAGTCATTCCATTTATTATCCAAGAAAAGGGCAACTTTTCAAAAGCATTGATAACTTGCTGCTCATGCATCATCGCTGTTTTTATACTGCAGAAATGTGGAAGCCTAGTCTGGTCTTGAGTCCTTGAGCAATACACATTGCCATTAGATCCATCTAAGAAAAGCTGATTAGCCATCCTAGACCTGACTATCTTTTAGGGCAGGAGAACAGAGAAGCTTCCTAATGACAGACACCCTTACAACCAGATATTTTATAGGTAAATATCTGCTCACTACATTTAAAGAAAATGTAGAAGAAAGGACACCTGGTTACACAAACTATTTCCTCATTTGCCTCACTGATAGTGTCTTACCACTGTTTTAGACTTTTCCCTCCTCCAGTTTGGGGAGATTAATAAGTATTTCAAAAGTTGTACTTGAAACATTTAATCTACTATGCATTTAGGAACATCAATAGAAGAAAAGGCTAATGCAATGATAAAAAAAGAGCAGCAAATTCTAACAGCCTTTATGCTTGAACATTAGCTGTTTTACATTTCTCAGCTACCAGCTACTCATTGGTATTGCTAAGCAGAAAGTTTTTCTAAGTGTGCTCATACTCAAATTTAATATAAAATTCATTTTAAATCAGTGTTTTCTCTGTTTGAAGCACAATGAAGCACAGTCACAAAGTTTCAGTCCATCTTTCATACTCTAAAGATAAACAACCTTGTGACACGCTACAGTAAGTCTCACAAACATACTTTTGTTAGCAAACAGCTTAAGTAGCCTACCAGAACTACCTACCCACTCAGTAAGCAACAAAGGGCTTAAAAAACAAAGTACTTTATATAGCATTAGACTCAAGTTAACCAAAATGACTGCTTAGTAAAGGAAATAATATCCTCTCTCAATTTTATTCAAATTACTATGTGCCAGCTCAAGAACCTAGTTCTCAAATACCCCAAATTTTTATCTGGTAGCAACAGCTTGCCAAGGAACTTTTGCTTGAGTTTTGGTAACCCCACCAGGAAAGTTCCTTCAGAGAATTTCAGAGAAAGCACACAAAATTCTGAACTTCTCAGTGAAATTGGTTATTTTGCCTCATAAAAGCCCATCTTCTCCTACTCTCAAGTCAAGTGTTCAGATATAAAACTTCCACAAGAACTGAAGAAAATTAAAGGATGGATGAAAAGTTACTTAGAACTAAGGATCACTGACATGTTATTCATACAAATTCAAATGAATTGGGATTAACTTCCAGGCTCCAAGAAAATATATTTTTCATATCCTATCAATGTTATTAAGAAGTAGTACATTTTTCCAGTTTATTTTTTCCTACAAAGTTGTATATAAGTTATAGGATATAGCACCAAACACTCAATTTTTAAAATACAGAAGCAAGACATTTGGACACACATTCTTTAAGAAACATTAACAATAACCAGAGTGAAAACTGGATTTGGACTTTTTTTTTAAATGTTTAATTATATCAAACACCTATTTATGTGCATAGAGTACTTTTCCAAGGCTTCTGGTGATAAGATTCCTATGTACTTTAGTAGGAACAGTTAGGAACAGATGCACGTCCACACCTACAATATGCATCACACGAAGCTGCTGCTGCATTATGAAGACAACAGAATGCTGCACTGGAAAAAATGCTAGTAACTCATGATTTTGAGATTTAATTATATACTTTGAACTTGAGTCCAAGCTACTGTTACAAGGTTGCATTACCTTTTGCTGTTCTCCTTACCTTGTCTGGTCTTGATCATGGTATTTAGCTGTATACTACAAAGCGAATGCTTCTAAATAATATACTGCTTTAAAATATTAAATGGCTTGATGGTTTATTTAGAAGTGAGGTGCCATAAAATTTCCCTCTCCATTTAAGTATGAAGACAACTGCTATTTTCTTGAATACTGTGAACACTAAAGAGGAAAAAGGAATATGCAAGAAACCAAAAACTGTCGAATAGCCATGAAACTGCAAACTACACATACTGAAAAAGCATCAGATTCAGAACAGTCAAGTCCAGCATTATTACATTAGGACAGCAAGGTGCAAACTGAACTATTTCTTGTCATTCAGCATATACAGAAAGAATTATTTCCACTTCCTACCTGTAGACATATTTTTCTTCAGTTTACATAACATTCTAGAACACAACTCACTTTCTTTTAGTAATGAGCAAAAAGATAACTTTAAAATAATGGAAAAGCACTCATTACCCCTATCCCAATACTAAATCTAAGTACATACTGAAAAAATTGGTTAGTGGAATTAGAAACATGTCTCATTCCACTCCTTTAAGTGTGAAGACAGAGATCTGGTACAACATTTTTTTTTTAAAGAACCACCAAATTCTTGCAAAGCATGAAAGTTTAAACTGTCCAAACAAAAATTAATATGAAAAGAAGCCTTTTCTTAAAAGTGGAAAAACTGCATAATTAATCAGGCTTCTTCACAAAGGGAAGTCAGTTTTGGAATGCTAGAACTCACGCTCCTCAACACTTACTAATGATCTGAAAAGGAGGTTGAATAACATGACTTAAGTTTACCAGTACTACTAGACAGAAAAGGAAAAGCAAACAGATACTGCATGGTAGGGGCTGGGCAGTTATGCAGGAGAAGAAAACTCAGTGTTGATAAATACAAGATTTTTTTTTTGGTGACATAGAGAAACAATACCAAATTTACACAGAAAATAACAAACTATTACCACTCAGTACTTCTGTATTATAAATAGGTGGTTCTATAAAATTGTCAGCTCAGAACTCGGCAACAGTAAAAGACAGCCTTAGAAGAGGGGAAGACAGTATCATGAAAGAGACTTCCCTTTGAGGTTGTGCAGAGCCGAGTTTAAGACAGGATTTGTGTTTTTTTTTTTCCCTCATTCATTCCTGCATGGTAGGATGCAATGACACAGCCCGGATTTCTGCTTATCCGGACTTCAGGTTAAGTTCTGCATTTCACCAACTAAATCATTTACCAAACCTAGTCTGAATTTTAGCCCAGGGTTATCAAGTTCCACGTCCCCATAACCCCATACCTGAAGACCCCCATGCTTGTAGTTTTCGAAATGCCAGTTCTATGGATGGGTAATCTAGCAACTTGTTGAGTGCATCCTCTTGAGACACTTCTCTCAGGTACTGCAATAGTAAAACTGCGGTATTTTTGTCTCAGGAATACTCCATGGTTAACTTTGTATTTTTTCACTGGACTATAGAAAAGAATCATCGTTTTGCAACTTAACTTTGTATGTTTTAATATTACTCTGCATCAAAGTGAAGGAAAAATGCCAAGCTATAAATGGACTAATACTCTAATCTTCTCAAAGAAGATTTTTTTTTTAGAGAACCATTATCAAAAGACAGAACTTAACATTTAAAAGCATGTAATGCTTATTGTGAGGATGGCCCAATAAAAGGTGAAACTTCCTAATTACACATAGTACTTATATAAGCAATACTTCAAGAAGCTGAAGGTAAAAATACCTGCCTACTTAGATATCTATTTTAATTTGTATTCCTGTAACACCTGTATAACCCAGATGCAGAATTTGCATTGTGCTAAGTACTGCAGTTAAACTCAACCCCTTTGGGCAGTGCCTATCTTGTACCTAAAAACATAATTGATGTTGCACATGTTACATACTTTAAAAATATCTAACCTTCAAGCTCCTTAGGTAAAATAAAAATAACTGAGTACATTGGAAGACATAAGGAATAGATCAGGAAAGCTGAACTAAAATGCTGATGAAGAGTATGGACTTGAAGGACAAGTAGACAAAAGCCAGTAATCAGATACAGTAAAAGCAGCCAAATGATGAAAGAGAGGAGCCTAAAACCAGGATGATAACCTAGGAGAACTGACTCTAAGACTAGCAAGTTTAACATCTAGGACAGATAAAAAACAATTCAATAATCAGTGAGAGAGGATGGACAAAACCATTAAAAAGTCACTCAAACATAATACAAGCTCCCCCCCCCCAAGCTAGAGAGCTCAAGAAAGTTTCACAGTTGTTAGCTCCTAGTTCTTTAAACTCTTATCTATGAAGAGCAAGCAAATAAATTCCTTCGGAACATATTTAACATGCAGCTTCAATCTTGCAGCTTCTACCTGTCATAAATACCTTGAGTACTTTAATGACTGTACAGGGACTTTACAACTCTCCGCAAGCACCACAAGATCCAATAAGGGAGTGAGAAAGGAAATCAGAAAAAAAAAACCACCATACCTTGTGTTGCTCTATTGCATCTACCCACTGTTGTCTGTGGTCTGGGTCCTGAGCTCGGAGGTACCAAACACTATCGTTTACGCTAATATCAAATCTGCATTCATCAAAGTCATGGGGCTGTGACAGAAAAGAGTGTAAGAGTAGATAAAATTAGCAACATGATCAACAATACCTTACAGAATATTTTGACACTCTATAACACTGTAATTAGAAAATGTGGTCTATATTGTCTTGAATTCATCCTAGATTCTAAATTCCATTTTATGTAGCTGTCTCAAATAATGAACATACACTCTAATAATGAAAAATGCCAGTTTTCTGAAACAGAAAAGCCTGTTTAATACATTCTTATTAAATAAAATTGTCACAAAAAAAGTTCCACACAAACATTGATCAAAGCTTCAGACTTTGAATTCTTCAAAACAAATCCTTCAACAAAATAACTACTGGACACAGCCAGGAAAATACATCTATATATATATATATTTTACATTTCAAAGCAGGAAAAAATAATTAAGGTTATTGCTATCAGTATTGATTTTAGATGGAAGGAATACATACATCAAAGCAAAAAGCACCACGTTAGAACCATAAAAGCAGACTATAGCAAAATGACAGGAAGAGCAGGAACTAAAGGAAGCTGTGGCACCTTCTGCCTCAACTATTTTCACCATGTAAGACAGCATTCTCAGATAACTGGGAGCAACATGCAATCCTTTCCAGTATCACCACTTGAATGCATCTAACCTTTAGTTCATATGCCTCAAATACTAAAAAGCTTTTACTCACATTACAGTGAAGCTGGTGAGGAAAGTAGCAGGAAACAAAACAATGATCTCATCTGCCCTGTGCCCTGACACTGTAGGTTCAAAGTTACTTGTTAGCAAACATCCA
>VZTV01062409.1:0-21714 GCA_013400875.1 Anhinga rufa
ACTCCTTATAAAAAATGTAAGGATAATATGAAGCCTTTTTCCTCCCTGCTTTCTCCCCACACTGACCATCATCTTTCAAGCAGAGTTACAATAAAGCCTTTTTGGCATCAGATGAAGAAAGTGACCTGCTAAGCTTTGAGGAATCTACTAAATTACCAGGAAGCAGTTTAACTAACAAAGATCCTATCACGTGGACAAGAGGTGAAGTCCTTGGAAAGGGAGCCTATGGCACAGTAAGTTAATGTCTGAAAATATTAAGAGATGCGCTAGTTGTCTTTGAGATACACCTTACCATATAACGGACTGTTGTCCTATACGACAAGTAACAACTATTTTGGATTATACAATGAGACATGAAATATGGCAAACACAAAGATACTATTTAAAATAAGTAAATATTCAGGTTTGTTTCATGTTGCAATTTAATAAATGCTATTTCATTGTAGGTATACTGCGGTCTGACAAGCCAGGGACAATTAATAGCTGTAAAACAGGTTGTTTTGGATACATCAGATCAACTCACTACAGAAAAGGAGTATCAGAAGTTTCATGAGGAAGTTGATCTTTTGAAGACATTGAAGCACATCAATATTGTGACTTACTTAGGAACTTGTCTGGAAGACAACATTTTAAGCATTTTCATGGAGTTTGTTCCTGGTGGCTCCATTTCTAGTATTATTAGTCGTTTTGGTCCATTGCCAGAAATTGTCCTTTGTAAATACACAAAACAAATTCTACAAGGGGTTGCGTATTTACATGACAATTGTGTGGTACATAGAGATATCAAAGGCAATAATGTTATGCTGATGCCAAACGGTATAGTAAAGCTGATTGACTTTGGCTGTGCCAGGCGTTTAGCTTGGGTGAGCCTCAGTGGCACACACAGCGAGATGCTCAAGTCTGTGCATGGGACTCCATACTGGATGGCACCAGAAGTTATAAATGAATCTGGATACGGAAGAAAATCAGACATCTGGAGCGTTGGCGGCACCGTGTTTGAGATGGCAACAGGAAAACCACCACTGGCTTCCATGGACAGGATAGCAGCCATGTTCTATATTGGGGCCCACAGAGGACTGATGCCTTCCCTACCCGATCGATTCTCTGGCACTGCAGTGGATTTTGTGCATGCATGCTTAACCAGGTATGTAGATTTTTAACTGAAAAAAGCAGATAGTTTCTTTGCAGAGATTGTTGACGGGAGCTTAGGTTACCTCTTATATAGTACATACAACTGTGCAGAAAAACTGTATTGTAAATGTATAGGTTTTTCAAAATTTCACGAAAGCCTTTAAATAATAGTATACATAAAAGAGCTTTACTCTGTATAATGGTACAAAAAACCCCTCACAAATCTTTTTGTTGGCCTTATACTCATCATTTTCTTTCCCTGTAATTATTGTGCAGAAACATGGCACCATTGAGTTTTAGACAAAATGTTTGATAAACTCCTTTGACGTGCCTTGCTCTTCCAATATCCCATTGGCGCAGGCAATATCCCATTGGCGCAGGCAATTTGTTTTGAGGACAAGAGCTTTCACTTAATTCTTATCTTCTGCACTATCGCTGCCAGTCCAGAAAATACATGCTTATTTGAAACACAAAGTTCTCTATATTTAAAAAAAAAACCCACTAGCATTGGCCCATGATAAGAATTATTTTTCTGGTGTTCATTTTGTTTTAAATATCAGCTTCGTCCCAGGTGTTTAAATGGACTATTAATTTCAAAAGCTAAGTTCTTCACCGCTGCAAGTAGTCGCTATAAAAATAAGAGCAGCCTTTTACGTATCTCTAAAGACCAGATTTGAGTGCTGTTTAGTGAGTACGGCAGTGGTCTTGGGGGCAGGAAGCCTGATTTCCAGTCTCTGGATTAGAATTGTTATGGTATGGTTACGGTTCCTGTGGACCATAGAACAATAACCAGAAAAATTGTGGACTGTATGTAGAGATGTATATTCAGAGAGAACGGTGTTTAAAAGGTAGAAGGAATTGTTAGGCAGGAAGAAACATACAGATACAAAACATTTTTAATAAACTATTTACCTTTTCAAAAGTCAGGATGCACCTATGGCAGCAAAGTTCTAATTTATGATCTCACCATGTCCTAAATATAAATGCCTCCCTCACCCCATCTTCCCCATTAGTTTATTACTTAAGAAATCAGCGTCCTTTACTTCTTCCCCTGTTTTTTTCTCCAAATTGAGGGTCAATAAAGCCCAAAGCCCTTGGCTTTAGCAAGCCAATATTGTAATTTCAGTTCTGTAATTCCAAATGGGCTCCTTAACATGAATGATGATGATTGGAGATGACAGAACATCCTGAGTGACACAGGATCAAACAAGTAGTTGTCACCCTCCTTAAATACGTTTTTGGTGCACCTGAAACAGCCACATTAGCAGAATTATTCAAAGTTTTGGATGGAATTTAGAGGAAGGAAGAATAATTTATTGTAATAATAAAATATTTCAGTTTTATAATTCATGAATTCTAACAGTTCCATTTCAGTTCTTCCCATAAATCCTGCTTTCCTTTCTACCAGCTTTATCAAAACATCCTAAAAATGAGTAGTGACTGGAGAAATGAGGGGGAGAAAAAAAGCGCTAGGTTTGCATGTAGATTTTACAATTACATCACAGGCATGCATATTCATTTTATGTACTGATTTTTCAAACCCTCAATGCAGAGATCAACATGAACGCCCTTCTGCTCTGCAGTTGCTGGACCATCCCTTTGTGAAAGGAAGACAGTGAATTTTTCAAAACTCTTGCCAAATGAGTGTACATTTTCCATATTAAAAACTACCACTTGTGAAAAAAGATCAGAAGGAACTGGACTTAAAAGTGACAGCAGGAATGACTAGAGAGCAGTTGTGTACACGGAGTTTATTATTAGACAGCAGTACGATTAGAGTAACATTTTTTGCCATGGCTGTGCTCATTGGAGTGAGCGTTCCTTCACTGTGAACACAGGGCCGCCTTTTGTTGCGTCGGAGAGACTTTAAGAGAAAAATCCCCACACGTCACCATCGCGGGTATGTGACAGGCAAGGTAAGTTGGAATGCCAGTTTGTCTGTAAAAACCTGTGGAACGCATGCTGTCGGCAGAAAGCATTGCAGATGCTGAAAGCTCTCTGAAAGCTCTGCAGGAAGCGCTACGCAAACCTGTAGATGAGTCATGGAGTGTGCCTGTGATGATCCCACAGGAACCCCAAAGCATATCGGCATAGCACGTACTGACACTTTTATTTAGCTAGATGGGCCCTTCCATTTTTAGCTGGTGAAAAAAAAAAGCTAGTTTTTGCATACATATATCAGTCCTTTGTTACTGAGGCACTGTATCGCTACGAGACACTGCAGTGATACTGCCGAGAGATACCCGGGTGTACACATGTGCGTCTCTATTAACCTTACATCAAGATCATTTCCTAGTTTGGCCAGAATTACAAATCTAAATTTTGTGACTGTCTTTTCTCAACAAAGTAGTGCATTTTATGGACAGTTTCAGGTCACAGAACGGTTGAGCTTGGAAGGGGCCTCTGGGGATGCTCTAGTCCAACCCCAGTGCTCAAAGCAGGGCTGCTCAGGTCCTTGTCCCCTTGGCTTTGAGTATCGCCGAGGCTGGAGGCTCCACAGCCTCTCTAGGCAACACGTTCCAGTGTTCAGCCCCCCTCGTGGTAAAGATGTTTTTATGTTTGAACAGACTGTCTCGTATGTCGTTGTGCCCATTGCCTCTTGTCCTGTCACTTTTTTAACTGAGGAGCCTGGCTCCGTCTTCCTCACTGCCCCATCAGCTGTTAGTATCCATGGATGCAATTCCCCCTGAAGTTACTCTTTCATCACAGTGGCACATTTTCCATGTTCAGAGTGATGTGCTGTAATTCTCACCTTCCCTTTGCTGATAAAGAGCAGCAAAAGCATAGGAGCATTACCTTTGTCTTGTTCGCAAAGGCTGTAAAATGCTGTTTGAATCACTAGACGGTATACTGCTATTTTTCAATATCCTTAATCTGAAAGAGAACAGCAAATTTGATTCTGAAATTTGAACTGTTTTGAGAAACACTTGAGTGAGCACTATGTAATTAGATGCAATGTGTAAGTCTCCACCTGCACTGCGAAATTAATTTTTACAGTTAGTATAACTAGCTACTAACTGCACAAAATTAAGTAAAATTTGAAGAACATTATTATATATTAACAAAACAAAAAAAACAGGTATTATTATATATTAATAAAACAAAACCATCAGCCATTAGTATTTAGATTTTCCTCTTTCTCATAAGGCTTCTTCCTGACTATTTTTCAAATTTAAAATTTCAGGGGAATGAGACACTGTAGAAACAAAAAACTGGTTTCACCGCATCAAAATGTGGTGAATCTTATGCCTCTGTGAGCACCGAGGCTCCAGGCAGAGACACAGTAGTGTCAGCCGTGCAGCTGTTCAGGGCTGAGCTCTCAAGAACTTGAGACCCTGACTTCAGTGCTGGCAGTAACATGAAAATTAGTGTTTTACAAAAAGGAAAGAAGGAAGTTCTAAGTTTTATATAAAATCAATTTTCCCCAGAGCACTAAACATTTTAGTTACTTAAATAGCTTTCAAACTTTATTTTACCCCAATAGCCTGGCTTCAGAGAGTTGGTCTGAACTTTATAAAAGCAAAGAGAAATCAGTACGTCTAGCAAAATTCTTTATTAGTAGTTTCTGGAGGTATAATGGCACATAACAATGACAGAACCTTATGCCAGTATAAGAGAAATCCTAACAGCACTGCAATCTTCAAACAGTTAACGGTCCCATTTTGAGGAGTAGTGGTTGGTCCTCATGCCAAAAATTCACGGCACCTTCGCCTTAAAGTACCTTGCAGAATAAAGGTGGGAGCCCTGGCATATGCACGCAGGTGGGATGTTCGCCATTCCTTGTGATGTATATTAATTCTTCTCAGAATAAGGTAGTGTCTCCAGCAAAGCTGCGAAGTAAATATGAGGTTTTAATTAGCGTGAAATGAGACTGAGATGATGGTCATAAGCGGGGACAGAACGAGAATGCTCTGGGATACACAGTGAATTAAAAATGTCGGCATTACAAAACTCCCTCCTTATGCACGTGCCTTATGAGCTAAACTAACATCTTTTGTTAAAGTCTGAGTCCTCCGATATTAAGGTTATTAGTTATTTGCAATTTAAATGTAATGTTTAATCCAGCTAATTACACTAATATTAGTCTCCAATTTAAAGGTTTGTAAAACTTTAACCCCCGAGTTTTTAATCAAAATGTGGAAGCACATTTTTTGCTTTTGTTTAACCAGACTTAGCGAGTGAGGTGGGCGTTTAAGGCCAGCACTTGCAACAAAGGTATTTCAGCTTAATGATGCTGGAGAGCAGGGAAGACGTGATTGCATCCCCGCCCCGTGCTCAGGGCAGCTAAACCAAGGAGTACGTCGGTTGGGGGTGCCTTGGGTCGCTCGGCTGAGCCCAGTCTAGCAGAGCGTTCTATAAACAAGTCTAACTTTGCGTATTTCTTACTTGTTGAGATCATACATTTTCACATTAAAATCCGGGTGATTCAGATACCTGTAATTAGGTACCTAATGCAATAAGGGGAAGGGGTGAGAAAGCTTCAGTCCTTCTTGAAAAACCTTTATTTTCAATGAAAAGTGACTCAGTGAGGAGGGTTACACTTGCTTAATTATTTATAGCGTTTGAACAGGGCAAGCTTTCCCGTTTTAAAGGGAGTGCCTTCTTGTTTCTAAAACCCGTGAAGAGCCCATCACAAAGCACGCAGGCTACCAAGCCGTAGGTAGGCTTTGCTGTCATGCTAACATCCCTCAAGATTTGGAGCTTAAAAATTGAGAACCTGAAAATAGGGATTTTGTAGGGGATACCTAGCATTTCTTTTATGCAGTAATATTTAAAGCTGCGAGCTATCGCCCAAATCGCAGGAAAAGGGAGGGTTCTTAGGCATGCCAACCCAGCTGTTTTGCACTGGTCTTGGAACTACCAACAGCATCTCCTAAAAATCTGCATCTCAAACTACATGCAGCAACCTTTCTTCTCAAGGAAGCAGACATTGAGCCCAGAAAACCCAGTCTTCTGAGATCATTTGGGTTCAAAATCAGTGCTTTTTGACAAAGTTCAGCAGGAACTGATGCCATTTTCTACAACTCTCTTGTCAAAGCTCTGGTTCTTGCACAGAAGTGAAAAAGAACAAGTTTTCCTGAGGAAGGGCTCCCCGTCCGCACAGCAGCGTGCCTTTTCTCCCCTACTTTCCACTTCCCCCAGGGACCCGCGCCATGAGATGGCTTCAGAAAGGGAATTTTCCAGGTGTTGTCGAAGAACACTGTCTGTGACCTACAGTAAGAAAAGCGCAGGAATAGAGGAATCAAACCCAAGTACAGAACCTTTTAAGGTTAAAACTTTGATTTGGGTTTACTGCATCCACACCTCAGGAGAAGCCAGAGAAACGGTCATTCCCAGTAGCGACTGGGTCATTCCCCGTAGCAATGTGAGAGGAGGCTCCTGGCCTTACTTTTCTAAAAAGGTGTAAGGAGTTAAGCATTCCAGAGAAAGGAGGAATTAATTAGCTGGATCAGTTCGGCACAACATCCAAGTCTTTTAAGATATTTATTTTCAGAACCAATTATGGGAACGTGCATTTACATCCCAATTGCAGAAAGCGAAGTGTTTGCTCAGTCCCCTTCACTGCAAAACAAGGCTTGGGAACCTTTCCCCAACCCGAGGGCCTGCAGAGATCCTTGGCATGCTCCTGCCACCCACCCCCTCGCCCCTTCCCCACCACTCCCCACTGCTAAAAAAATATATTGAAATAAAATCAAGCATGGCCAGCCACTATATAAACAAAATTACAGGGCTCTCGACCCCAGGGTAGAGCGCGGGAGCAGCTTAAGATGGCAAACATTTCTAGCATTTGCTTTTCAGGTATCAAATACCTGATCACCATAATGTAAAGGACACGGAGGAAACAAATTAGGCTTCAGACCTTCAAGCATTCCGCTCTTTGATTGACTGGACGAAACCCAGCAATGGTTTGCCAATGACTGAAACAGGGTCGTCTTTGTGTTTACAAATGAAGTGGGCAAATTAAACATAGGAAAATGGGATAATTTCTGCACAATAGAGGTGAGGTAGGGAATTTTATTGAAAATATTTTTTTTACAAGTTCTTAGAAATAAAGTTGCTTTTTCTAATCTCACACAAATGCTGAACCTCAAAAATTCAACTATGCTACTATGAAACATTTATATTTACAGTTAGCCAAAAGAATATACAGAACTGCCATTTTATGCAAATACCGAAGTACCAGATCACAGTGAGATACATTACTTCAGCACTCCCACCATTAGGAACAGATTAAGATTCAACATACGAAAGAATCTCACTATTCTACAAACCTCCTATCTCACAAAAAGGAAAGATTTTTAATAGTGTTGTAGCAAGGTCTCCACTACAGCGTCATTTTACAAATTACATAATGCATGTACTCAGATTTGTAACAAAAAAGATCTGTGATCAAAGTGATGAACAGAGCAGTAGTGTTGTCTATTCGCCTTTTATTGCATTCATTCAGTCATTCACTGGCGAGGCTGATGCTGATCCCATTTATTTTCATCCACTCCGAACACCGCAGCCAGGCTGCAATGCACACAATTCACCGATTCGCAGCGGGCTGCGGTCAGGGAGAACTAGTGGCACCTTGTTGCGTATCTTCTCCCTCCCTCTCAGCCCCCGCTATCACCACCTTGAATTTAGCTTCAGACACAAAAAGACTGATACAGTTTCACGTATTTACAATGACATAAAAAACCAAAACCCATGAGTTTTATGGACATCCTTTACAGAGAAACCAAAAATCACCGTTTGGATCTCAGCGTAGCATAGCAACAATTTTGTCCACGATATCTCACAATTTCCCAGAATCAAAATACGAAATAGTTCTTTTGAAACAGCACCTTAGGATGAAGACCTATGCTCTTTTTTCCAGTTTCTGTTAGACAGGCACTAGTTACCATCCGGACATTTTAACTCCAAGTTATGACAGCAATCGCTATATTTACAGTACAATATATTGCTTATCCAGAGTGGCTGTATAAGATGCATTTCATGGCACAACTATTTAAACAGACTCAAAAAGAAAATACTGTAGTGCTTCAAAGAAAAATTAAGACAATTTACTACCATCTCTTCTGTCTGCCCGCACTCTAGTTTAGGACAGCACACAACGCAGAGTACAGTTGTTAAAAATCAGACTCAAGCGTAGCGCTGAGATGGAAAGGAAACAGACTATAAAAGGATAGAAAATATTCAGGAGTGCAGAAGTGCGTAACAGGAGTTACATTCCAAATGTAGAAAAATAACCCAAGTCGGCAGGGATAGGACAGATTTGGATTTTGTACACGGGCTGAGATTTAAGCTTAGATTTAGCAGAAAATGCGATCAGGTTCCCATTTAAATATTCCTTAAGTGTAGAAAAAGTATCCAGAGTTCAAATAAAACTTAATTCAAGTCATTACAAGCGTTTGCATTACTGGAAACAGAGTATTACATAGTAATTGATATACCTGTAGTTACATCGTACAGCAACTACCAACCGGGTGCGTATCGAACAGTTTTAGCTTTTCAAGCACAGGCGAGTAATGTAACTGAAAGGACTAAGCTTCAGCTTGAGACTTGGGGAGTTACACGAGCGCTAAGGGAACGAGGTGGCTTAGCAAAACGTTACTTCACATCATGTTCGCTTCTAAGTTAAAAGAAGTCGCTGAAAGCTGGCTGTTGCTACCATGTACTGAGTTCGTGCTGAGGTACTTCAGAGCTTGTGAAGAGTTTTGAGTTAACAACCCAGAAAGTCAGGTGACTGTTATCCAGGCGGCTGAGCTGTAGTATTGGCTTTGAGAACACCAGAACATTTGCACCCGTCATTGCATTCTGACGAGCAAAACACCCTGGAAAGAGCCCACAAGCCATCGCACGGACGCTTGCGGGCGGATAAAACGGAGGCTAGTGGTTTAACGGGGAGACTGATTTTTTTTTTTCTTTTTTAACCCCCACAGAGCTGAAAAACCAGAACAAGTACCTTCCAATTTGGTAACTAATGACAAGTACAATGCGCAGAATCAATGATAACTATTTTATTGTTGGAATATAAAGTTGGGATATCAATAGTTTTATTCTTATTTACTGTGAAGACTGCATTCACCTGTAAAAGAAATATGGCATCACACACAAGTACACTTTTTGGATTTCAGAACGTGGGTATTATTCTGAAATGGTAATGGAAACGGTGACCCCTCTTTGCTATGAAAATAAATTATGAAGGTTTTTTTTTAAAAAAAGACTATTTTTCCACAATGACCGTTACGAGTTGCAGTTAAGTCACATTAATCTACATAACCATTATTAACAGCTCTGTGTCTATTTTACTGCATCAAGCCAATAAACATTTAAATGCACTTCACATCAAAAGATTATGTAAACTTTTATTTTAATTCCTTTTTCCTTCAGACAACTAGGGACATTTCCGAGGTCTGGCCGTAAGGAGCGAGCAGAGGCCTACCCCGTTTCCTGCCCCTCTGGCAATACTGTCCGGTGACGACCCTACACGGTACCGGATACCTTCTCTAGTGAAGTGTCCCTTTTAAGCGGCTTCCGATAAGGCCTACAGTTTAAAGATAAACAAGACAAAGTGCCATCTTTGTGTGGATCACTGATGGACTCTGGCAAGATAAAATAAAGTTATGTGTATTTTGTTATACTTACAAGCAGCTCCAATCCTGAGTATTTATGGTATATCTAAACATACAAAAATGTATGTACATTTTTCTCCACTTTCTTGTAAACAGTTGTCAGTATACTGGTTTTAATCCCTTTATCTTCGAGACATGCAAATCATACATACAGTATAAATACACGAGAAAACAATTACACTCATTCAAAAACTACGCAACGGAAAGTTGTGGCTGCAGTATTCAAAATTATAAATAATCAATGCTCGAGGCATCCTATACACCTAGAAGCGGACGTTCATTCTACTGTTCTTAGCTGCGGCTGTAGAAATACTGAGATCTGTGCACCTTCCATGCTATTACAGTATTTATAACACTATCGTATGTGGAGATAAAGACTCGTTTACTATACCTCTTCTTTTCAGAGTGAAGGATAAAGCAGCACTTACATATACTGAAACCACGGCAGCAACAGCTGGTGTTGCTACTGCTATATTAGGAAGTTTTCCATTCTAACAATTCTTAAATTAAAAAAAAAGTAAAGAAAAACCACCTAAGAATTGACTACATGTTCATTCCTTGGGCACTTAACAGCGAATCCAGCATGTCGAATGTATCTTTGTAGTCCATATGCTGGCTGTTTGTACTGTACTGGTGATTGGCATCAGGACCGTTCTCCACTGGTTTCTTGTCCAGTTTCACGAGGGTGCTGAGATGTCCGTAGCCCACCTGGTATGTGACAGGGGGAGGAGGGGGTAAGGGAAGGTTAAAAACAGAGCTGTGAGAGGATACATACTGCTTAACAGAGGAAGAACTAGATGAACTACCTGAACTTTTGGAACTTTTGCTCATTTTGGAGTGGTGGTTGTGAGAAGCATCGTTGCTGTGCAACTTCTTTCTCGAAGAGCTGGAACTAGAGGAATTGCCATCACTACTCAGGCCAACGGGACTCCTCAGAACAGTCGGCGTTACTCCGTCAGTGCTATGCTTACTGCCGCCACTACTGCTGCCACCGCTGTGGGAGTGGGAGTGCTTATGACCCATGCTGTGGTGGCGGTTTAAAGAGTGTTCTTTGTGTTTTTCCTTATGCTCTTTGCTAACGTGGGGACTCGAATGCTTGCTCTTTCCGCTGCCCTCGTCCGATGAGCTGTGCCTTTCCGAGGAAGAAACTTTAATTTTCATTTTCAGCTCCTCCTTACTGGCGCCCTTCTCTGTGGGCGGGATCGGTATACGGAGTTTGAGCGAGCCACCCTTTTCTTTCTTATCAGACAAGTGTTTTTCAGGCTTCTCTGCGTTTGCGATAGGAATTTTCATTTTAATAGGAGATGTGACAGAAGAACTGCTGGCTGCCTGTGGCTGCATGAGTTTTTTATGCTGCTGCTCGCCCGGGGTTGCTACGTAGTGTTCTCTCACATCCAGTTCAAGGGTTTCGAGTTTGCGCTTCTCTCTGTATTTATCCAAAGACATTTTCTGAGGAATTATTACAGGAGCGGCAACTTGTCCGTGGTGTTTGTTTCCTGACTTATGAGAATATTCTTGTTTGACAGTAGAATGCTCAGCAAGTTTGTCAGGTCTGTGATGTACTCCAGAGTGCAACTGTACGGACGTCCCCGGCTGGAAGTTCATATTGTACTGACTGGCAGGTAACGTCTCCTGTTTTTGAGAGTATATTTGTTCTGTCCGTGTTTGCTCTTGATGCTGAGGCCATTCCTGGTGCGATGCCAAACTGTATGAGGTACTTGGCATTCCTGTAGCTAGTATTGCCAAATTTTCAGGTGCGTGACTGTCTGGAACAGAAATACTTCCTGAGGTCAGAGGTACCGGTGCAGGAAACGATGTGGATTGTTTCTGGAAACTCGTGTTTGCAGCTACACCAGTAACAGTATCCACCAAAATGGAATTCTGGACCAAAGATGAACCAAGCAGCGAGTTCTCAGCTACCTGTCCGTCACCTTTAGGTTTCTTAGCGGCCTGATTAGCCTAAGCAAAAAGGAAAGAAGTGAGAAGATACACAGCTTAGAACACTCATACAGTATGTTCTCATTTAGCTCAAAGGTGAGGATAAGAGCTGACTCAAGGTTTCACCCCCTCCCAGCCCAGCTGCAGGAATAAAGAGCAAATAAGATACAACTAAACTTTTTTCCCTCGGTTCATATTTCTCCTAGAAGTTCACCTCTTTTTGCTAGACACTGTTAGAGGAAAATTTCTTACCCGCCAATTTCTAATTCTCTTGAGCCTGCTAGGCGTTTTCTCCAGTATCTGCAGAAACTCATGAGTTAGCTCTGGGTAGAAAAAAAACCAAAGCCATTTCTTACATCTGGTTCTGTAATAAGCAGGTTAAACTTTTAAGCATTTTTCTAGACTAACAGTATACAGCTTTTGCAGTAGTTACTACAGGCTGCACATGATTCGAATTTATATTGAATAAAGAATTTTGTTAGACAAGTGTTGAACAAAAAAGCTGCAGTATTTCACTACGACAGACTTCTGACCACTACACACATTCTGCAAAAACAGGTCTGAATTTAAGATTTTGTTTTGACTCTTGCAGAATCTGGATTCGTCAGACCAGAAATTTCAAGAGGGACCTGTACAAACAATAGCTCCTAAAATAACATACTTGCTGTTCACCTTGGGCATTTCCTGTATGAAGTTAAGTTTCCTTTAAAGTAGAAATTCCTAAGTCACTGTTTCAGTCATTCCACCGAACTTCAGGAACAACCAATAGCAGCTCAGAACAAAACATAAGCCATCAGACCCTTTGAAGCACCCTCTTTTAAACAACAGCCTTTGATTAATTTGTGTTCAAGGCAAAGTAGCTGGCCATGTTAAAAGCCCAAAGATCCTTGCAGTTAGTACGTCCACAAGGAACCGTAGGTCTCCATGCTTGTCAGCTGCAAAGAAAAATACTTTCCACTGAAATTTAATTTTACTAACAAGCTAAAAATAACTAGGTACAGTCAGAATTTGAACGCAGAAGTAGATCTCTTGCACATCTGGAAGAACTGGCTTCTCCAGAACTCCACAAGCACGTTATAAACCAAGCCGCTGCTAAGCGCAAAACCGCCTCAGCTCTCTGGTCTGCCCGAGTCTGATACACGCACCAGCTCCGTAACTGCTTGCAGAATTAGCCGGTGCTCACCGTGAGGCTCACAGCACACATCTCAGGGGATTTTAAGAATTAGAATGATGCATGCTTACCAAACACCCAAACCCAACAGCCAGATGAGAAGGAAGGCAGGGTGCTATCCGAAAGTACAGAGACAACTTAAAGAAGCCTGGCTAATGCAGAGGCATCTGAACTTGCAGTTTCAGGCTCACTCTGGTTCTGTGCTTCACATGACATCTACTCAAGTTTTCACTTTCAAGAAGAATAATATTGCTGTTAAGAAATACAAGCTCAGCAGAGGAGAAAAGCAAGCTGTGGGGACCTATGCTGGGCCACAGCAAGGCTGGAGGCCTCTGCCACTACTCAGAAACATATGGTTCACTCTAGAACTAATAGCAAAGTCCAACACATCGATCCAAAAGCCCCAGAAGCTACTGCTTCTGCTACAGTAGCGTCTGTAGACCTTAAATTCAGGCTCAACTGTCCTAAGTACTATTTCAAAAGACAGCAAACTTCTACGTATATGCTTTCTTCTGGAAAGAAGCCATTTAACAAGAAAAGAAGATTTTACAGGAGTTTGAGACACCATAAGCTATACCAAATTCTTAACATAGAACTACCTTCATAAACGTGGCAATTTTATGTATAGCCTTAAGAACAGTTGTTTCAGTGACAGCGAAGCCGTAAACTTGGGCCAGTGATGTACGTAAAACCATCAGGACTGCGTGAATTTGCAGTGGTAGACTTCCACCTCTTTCTTGGTTCTGGAAAGCACTTAAAAGCAAGATTCTCACCTACACCTACGAAAGGTATGTGGATGCCCCAGCCCACAGGATGAAATGAAAAGGGTCTCAAAACCAAGTTCGTCTTCCAAAGCTCTCTCCTCTACTACACCTTTCTCTCATCCGAGGATCCAGTACTTGAAGTCAGTGAGACTTAATTTGGTCTTAAAGCTATGCCCTTACTATACCGTGCTCCCATTTTTACATTATAAACCCTTGAATTTCAAGATGTGAAAAGGCAGCACTGCTTACCATCTAGTAATTCTAGAGTAACTGAAGGGTCTACGTATTCCCACCAGTGTTTTCCATCTGTTGATACTGGAATCTCCCAGTTGGACCACTTGCAGGCCAAGTGAATGCACACACATGCTATCACTGTAGGCTTGTACTGAAGACAGAACGTAGTAAGATGAAGACTGTTGCACAAATTTCGAAATGAGGAACCAAAGGAAATCAAACATGTAAAACAGAAAACCCAAACAAATAAACCATTAACATACAGGATAAGGTAACTTTCAAGCAACAGCAGTTAAACACTAGTTCATGGAACATTTTTCTGATTGAGTTCGTAAGATAGCTTCCTGCCTTAAGAAAGCAAAGGGCAGGGTGTTTATCTGGTAGAAAAGTTTAATTTGCCTTTGCTATAGAAAGTGTGATGAACAGTAAATAAATTTACCAATTATTCTACTGTACTTAAGTACTACAAAGAAAGAAGTATAATACGATCAATTAAAATTTTACAGTAAAAAGCATACAGCTGGTTACGCAGTTTCCAAATGAGACAATTAGCAGAAGGTACCCAATAGTTCCACAGAGGCCAAGTGAATTACTTGTGGGCTTAGCTTTCACTAGGCCTGGGCTTGTGGTATTTGTGAACTCGCCTTCAGCTTCTAGCTGGCAGCAGCAAAGACATTGGTTCAGTCCTCTCTGCTTTCTCACAGCTTTTCTTAACAGCTGTTTCAAATACAGAACCTTGCCCAACAAGGGACCACCAAGAAATACTTCTTCGGAAGAGTTCTAATAACCAGCAGATATTATTGCTTAAAAGCTATCTACACGTAATGTGATCCTCTTAAACAACGCTCAAAGTTGTTTTGCAAGAAGGAAGTTGAACTAATCGAGAAATCAAGACTGGAGTCTGCTCTCGAATTCCATCCTTCCACAGCAGACTATGTATACACAGTCCCCATCTGGAATCCTAGGACTTTAAATTGATGTAAGTACTTAAGTTTTAAAACTCTATTAAGATTAAAGAGCCGTTTCTAAAAGGAATAACATTGGACTACTACTAGTGTATCTGAAAAGAAAAATCAGCTAGTCGAAAAGACCTTAGGCCCACTACAATTTTGTAAGTTAAGATTGGATCAATATAGTTAAAGTTAAGAGAAAACTGCCATTAACTACAAGTGTAAACTAGAAATAGTTTTGTACTTACCAAGATGCTCGAATTTCTAGGTTAAGTTTAGCTCTTTGTAATCTTTAGCTGCTATTCAGGCTACCAATTTTAGACTTATGCACTCACAATCGAGAAAATGTCATCAGAAAGCACCACTACACTTCTCATTGTGCATTTAACCCCTTTGTGCCGTCAGGCCCTTGTACAATACACCGCACTGCAAACGGGAAGGTACCACCACTGTAGATGGCCCAGTCTCCTGTTGCAACAAGGGTAAGACACATGTAGGGGGCCCTGCAGTAAAGGAAGCTATAGTGTGCTACAACAGTGCAACAAAGAGGTTCAGGATAACAACCTGTTGGTAGCCATGAAATAGGATGTCTGTGCCAAATCCTTGCTTGCTGTAAGAAAAGAAAAATGGAGAGATTAAAGATCTGCACTAACTTGTCAGGTTCATTCCAAAATTAAAGCTGTTTTACCTTCCAAAAGCACCACCTGGTTTTTCCACAGAACTGATCTGAATTTAGCTAACTAGCCTTTAAAATAATCTTTCTGAGGCCATCACGTTCAGTAACTGGGGATGGACCAGTAACTGGAGATGGACCAGTCATTCCATTCACTGACCCGCCCCCCATACAGCCCCCAGAACAGTTCCCTTCGCTCATCGACCCCGCAAAGGCCTTGCAGGTGAGCGTGCTCTCTTCTAGGAATACCTGCTTCCCACCCTCGCTTACAGCTGATCCCTAGCAGCACCTCGGACTGCAGCGAGGCAGTCTGTAAAAGCCAATTCATAGCACTGTGCAAGTTCTGCTCCTGGAGGGGAGCACGGCAGGACAGTCGGAGAGNTCCCAGAGCCCTACAAGACAGCAAGCTCCCGAGCTAGATGGTAAAAAAATTAAACGAGTTTTCTGCTCCCTCTAATTAAGAGCACCATACTCATAATGTTTTGTTGCACGTTTGCTAACCTATGGCAGCGTTTCCAGAGGAAATAAACAACTCCATTTTAGTTACAGTCAGGAAGAAAAACCACACAAGACTGCAACGTGCCAGAAGTGACAAGCTAACGACCTAGGCTGCTGCGGCCATGTAGCCCTGACCCCTGCCAGTGAAACCCCAACGCTCCTCACTCAGGTAAGAGAACTTACTGTAACATGCATATAATGGAATAGCTGGGCACAATGGTTTTAACTGAAGATTGACTGCAGCCTTCATTGAATTCTTACTTTGACACTATCACTTGAAATCAGTGCTACCTGCAGAAAGCGTATTGTTTAATTTTATGTCAAAGGGAATATTGTTAAACTTTTATTTTATTAATAATCATCTTTCCACAAAGTTTGAGAAAGACTGCAATGGCTTTTAAAATTCAACTTAAAAAAGCATATCTAATAACGTGATTTAACTGGATTCAGATGATTGCCAAGGAGTATAAATTAGATTTGTCTTTAAGCCACACAGTCGGGCAGTGCCATAATCTCAGAAGAGTGGGGAAGTAACAAGGTAACAGGATCCATTCCCACACACAAATCCTACTAATCCATAATAATCAAAAAGGTGAACTGACAATGTGACAGTGTTATGCTGTAGTACTTAGTTTGCAAACTATAATGGTAGTTGCATGCCAGGTAACCAGAGTTCAACCTCTTCCCTTCCCTCCCATCAAAAAACCCCAAACAAACCCGTAAGGCAATATTACCAGAAAAGAACAAGTGAAATGAGACTATCATAACAAAACAAGTGAAAATACACAATGGTTGAATAAGACTGAAATTGATGTCTTGCTCTTCATTTTTTCATCAAAGTAACGTTTAAAGGATCTTCAATGATTTCTATATTCTGTAAAGTTACAACATGTGTGAATTAAGGGACCGGACCAAGAAGCATCTCTACTCTCACTGAAATGTCCCTTTTCAACAAGGAAGAAAAGCAGATGCCAGAAAACTTCTATTTAACATCAGCTTGAAAGTTGAGTAAATCAAAACACATACCTGGAAGAAAAGAATCACATCTTGAAACACATATTTTAGCCTCAATCCAAAATTAGTGTGCTACATACCTTACCTATACTACAAGCAGTATGATAGCGTTTTAATTTATTTACGGCTAAAGAATCATCACTGCCAAAACCAGCAAGCAATTTCAGCTCACAGCTAAAGCCTATAGTAACATGAGGCACAACTGAAAACATCTGTCCCAAACTCTTCTCTTACATTTAGGACAGCTTTGGTTTAGTAGTATCCATAGCTAAAATTAAAGCTAACAAATTTTGGTTCCTGTATTATGGTGTGTTACTTCCTTTATAGCCATGGAAGGTGCATCTCCAAATTAAAATAATCTTGAAGCAGAGGCTACAACAAGCCAGCAGAGCTTCTCTCTTATAACTCACAAGTCACAGGACTGACGACTATGACGCCACCGTTAATAATCAGTTTTATATTTTATGATTCAGGAGAGATTTAAAACACCCACCCTGTCTCACTGGTGCAGAAGCAACCTAAGGCAGGGGATTACTAAAGCAGTAATTACGACTCTGAAACAGGACTTGCTGTCCGAGACACATTCCAAAAGGCTACTGTCTCCAATAAATTCCCAACCGGAAACCAAAATGCTTTTTATTGAGCACAGCCACACAATTCAACCGGTTGCAATTCCAAGATATCTGAGTCTTCAGCACTAGGTTATCTTGGATCTTGAGATAATAATGAAAACGCGACTGCCAAGTCACCCTCAGGAGGGTGGTAGCTGGCTGTGCCTATGACCCTGACAACATACGTGAGCACTCCCCGGAAAGGGGAGGCTGCTGATAAGCCGGTCAACATCAGAAGAGAGAAAGCTTGCTGAAGTCCTTCTGGGCAAAAGGAAAAAAGGCACAGGCTCTGAACGGAGCTATGCTGGTGGATGCCCGTTGTATCTGGAAAGGGCTGGAGGAGGCCATGCTGTAGGCATTCAGGGCTGAGCAGTCCTGGTGGCTTTATATTCTTGAAAGTATTTAAGCCTTGCGAACAGGCCTGTAAAAGCCTGAGGTGAAAGTTAAGAATGTGAAAGCCACCTGTAGCGGTGCTGGAGTACAGCTGGTGTTTAAGATCTTTCCACACCACTTAGTACACTAAGATTTAAATTTTCCTCATCAGAACACCCTCTGAAAAAGCAGACTCATTCAGATTCATCTCCTCTTCTGCCACCTTGTCTTTATCAGCCCACTTTAACCAATGGCAGCTGTGCACGCAGATACTATAGCATGTTTGAAGAATTTGACAGTGCAATTTCCACAAGATTAGTAAGAATCATGGGTGTTCAAGATACCTGATAACCCGTAGAGTAGTGAGAATAATCCTAGAAATCCTTGGGATCCAATCTTCAGTTCCAAAAGAAAGTTGTGTACCAACACAGAAAAAGGAATGACTGAAGACTTCCCAAGATCGAGATGAGGATACAGATTCCTCCACTTCAAGTTCCACCAGAAGCAAGCTGGGAACAGACTGATTTTGTACCAGAGCTTAAAGAGGACCATGTCACGAACCTATGATCTCGGCACTAGGGCAGTTTCACTGCTGGTCATTCGACTAGCATTCAAGCCAGTAAGGTAGTTTGACACCAGGAACAGTTTTTGGTGTTGTTTCTTTTTTTCTTTTCTTCTCTCTTCAGTACTGGAGCATCCTTGGAATGGGCACTGAAGCTTGCTGACAGGCCTTCACAGATCCACTGCCTCCAGATTCCTTAGAGGACCTGTGGGATCCTAAGGAATGATGGTCCTGTCTCCTCTTCTCAGTCTCTTGACACTGAGGAAGAATGGTGCAGAAAAAAGACTGAGCCTACACCATTTTCCTTGTCTACTATACTGACCAAACTGTAAAGATGGAACAATTTCATGAACCCAGGAATCTTTGAAAACCAGAAAGAATAATTAGATACCTTATGCCTGAACATCGTAAGTCATTACGCAACTATTACATTACTATCCAGTCACCCCTTATCTACAATGACCTGTGTTGTCTAATACTACTTTGCAGAAAGGCTTTCAATCTTAGAGATGAAAGATTCAATTTTGGCTTTAGTTGTATGTTGAAGCAATTACATTTATTTGCACCACTTCTCACTTACTAGTTCAGCTTTGGCTTCCAGCAGTTGATGCTGGCATGCCACTACTAGACTAGACAGTCTTCTGACAAAGGACTTTGCTGAATCTTTTGAGCACCATCAACAGAACCTGAGGTGTTGGTTTTTTTTTTCCATTTTGTTTATAAAGGGGGTAGCTTACACGTTAACACAGGTAACAGTGACAGCATAAAGCACATTACCCTGGATGCAAGACAACAAAAAATGATATAGAGGATCAGCCATCTTCTTAGCCACTTAATTAAGTTTAGCCAGCAAAAGTTTGAGGGACCAGGGCATCTTCTCACCACATGGCAATTCAGTGCACACATGCTAAGCCAAAACCTTAAGTACCCTTGCATACCTCACCTAACTTTGTTGCCTCTCTTTTAATACTTAAATAGTCAGCCACATCATATTTCTCCCTTCATTCTCCCCAAACATACAGTTGAAGGTTTTAATCATAATCGTCTTGGATAAATTAATGACCTTTAATAAAAAAAGGTACGTCTTTGCCTTCTGAAATAGCACTTTTTGTCCAAGATGACATGTTACCAGAACTGGATGAAGCAACCTTCCATTTCTTTAACTTCTCAGTCAATCCCTTTAGCACTAAAGGCTTAACACTGACAAGTCTTAGATAGATATCTAAGTCCTGAGGCTTTCAAAATATAAGTGTTTCACCTATTCACATTAAAACAACACACTGTGTAATAAATAAATGTTGAGAGAACTAAAATCATAGCGCTGCATCTTTGAGCATATATCACTCTGCCCAAAAACTCATCTTTTTATTCACTCAATACATAAGACTAATGTTCCACAGCAATTATTCTCTACTTGCTTGACTTGCATGCATGACTACGGATCCATGCTCAAATGTTTTTAATTTATGGATTAATTTTATTTATTTTTTTAATATGAGGTACTCAAACATTGTGTTCACAGCCTATACCACCCATAGGAGAGGCATATGCTGACAAGAATGCCATTTGCATACACACATGCTAAGGAACACACCTACTCCAGTGAGCAGGTTTTCAAGCATCAGATATATTACATTCACTTTGTACCAGTCCCTGAGATATGTGGATTTTCAGCCCTCACTGGAGTCTTCAGATTTGAAGACTTGGTATAATTTTGGATTCTAAGTATTTTGTTAAACTGTGCTGACGTTAAATACTAGCTTTAAAACGCCAAGTTTAAAAAAGTAGCATGTACCTTCAATGTATTAATTTTGTCAGGACACAAAAGTAGCATACAAAACACACAGCAAAAAGCTGAACTGCTTTAGAGCGGTATCTACCCTTGATTAAAGGAAATAAAGCTTGCATAGCAGCATGCCTTTCTTCTTGTAGGCTCGAGTCAAATACACTTGCTAATGTGGAAATCCTGATGCAGCTACAATACTGTCTGCCACCCCTCCCCACAGCCCCAAATACTGAGCAGAAGTACTGGGGCTCACACAAGACAGTGACATACGCGCTCACGTTAATATTTACCAATGGCTAAGAAAATCCAAAGGAAAACCCTACAGAGCTGCTGATGCAGATTATGGAGATGTCAGGTGCAATTAGAGTTATGCACCAAGCCACAACCAAATCTGGACAGAAAGCAAGGAATCATTATCTTATAGCAAGAACAGCAATAAAGCTACTTTATATGCAATTAGGTTGCACAAAGCGCCAGTCATACTCAGAATCAAACTCTGAAGACACTACACCAGTAAGCTACTTTAGAAGTAAAAAGAAGAGATACTTTCCCTTCAAAGAACAACTTTAATTCTAGGGTTACTACAAAACAGATCTAGTTAACATGATTAAGTTGCACCTAACTTTCCTATATTTTATAGGGAAAAGAACCCAAAGAATTTTGAAGCACTTAACTTTGCATTTTTCAGTGCAACAACAGCTAATGACTACAGAGTAACAACCATGGTCTAATCATTTCCAAACACTTTTTAATTGAGGAACATCATTAAAGTGAAAAACTTATTTTAGGTGCTTTTACAACTGATACCTCATTTTTTCATCCTCTGTCTTATGAGAGGATTGGGTTTTTTTTAAAGCTCCAAAGGAAACCAATATAAGAATTAAAGAAGGTGTGCCAAAATGCAACAAAAAATACTAAAGGACAAACCAGGTTTCTAGCCAGAGTCACATTAACAAGCTGCACACAAGTTAGAGGATATGATTGTTGAACAAAACCATCCAAAAAAAGTAAGTACACCCTGCTCCAGAAAAAGAATTAGTCACATATTGAAGTAGTTGCATGTGATAGCAGACTTGCTATGCACTCTCTCTATCCGTCAGTTCATTACCTAAAAAGATCTGCTAGGCAGACAGCCAGGATTAGCCATCAACCAATATGCAAACTGAACTTTACTTGGTAAAACTATTTCAGAGTGAAAACAATCAACCTAGAACAATACTAAGTTGTTAGCTATTCAGTTTTCAACTACTAAATGCTTCTGTCATTTAAGAAAACATGGAACAGACATTATTAAAATCAAAGGTAATAAGCAAGGGAAAAAAATGATGAAGGACAGAGAACTGGACTCTATCAGACTCTAAAAGTTAAGATCAAGCTTTTGCTAATCAG
>VZTV01062411.1:0-10929 GCA_013400875.1 Anhinga rufa
GAGCCAATGGAGGACAAGCCTTGTGGTTTGTTTTGTTTCTGAATTTTTTGAGAGAACACAAAAGACATCAACTGTATGAAGTTATTAGTTCCTTTAAAGGCTACTTTTCTGAAAAAGCTGGAGAGCCAGAATCATTATTTTATTCATGAGAAATAATCAATGCGTCATACAGATAGGCTGGATTTTTATAAAAATCTCCATGACCGTAATGAAACTTCTTAAACTGAAGAAAAAAAAAATTAATTCTAGTAGTTTCTTCAGCTGTGTTTGCAGTTCACATGCTTAGTAACTCAAAGACATAGTTATTAAGAAAGGTAAAATATATGCTATGCATAAGCAATTTCCAAAGATTCTACAGCGTTTTCTCCTTGGTTCCCCGCTTCAACTAACTTTTCTGCTCTCTGCAAGTGTCTTCCTTTTCTCTCACCTGCCTTGGTGATACAATTCTCTGCAGACTCAAGGTTTGGATACCCTTTATGCCTTTTACCTGGAAAAAAGATACTTCCCTCCTGCCCCCCCAAAAGAGCTTCTTCAAATGTCATTTAGTTTTCTTTAGCAGTGTAATACTTGTTCTCTCAAAGGGGAGAGTTTTTTGCAACTAAACTATAAGCAAAATACTCTGGAGAGGAAACTCTGTATGCAAACATGAATACTAATTAACTAGTTTAACCTGTTTAGCTTAAAGATGTAGCCATAGGGAAAAGACAATAGAGAACCACACCATTTATTTCCTTATTTGGAAATGCTAGAGAGAGGTAAACATTTCATTTATCTAGTAATTTTCACTGTATCACTTAGAGTACTCATACAAGCACCCTTATTCTTAGATACACAGATATCATCATCAAAGTGCCATACCAGGGGGAAAAAAAATGTTAATTTAACTAACTTTAAACCCACCTAATTAATTAATTCCTGATTCTATAATGGATCTAATCTGGATCTCCCTGTGCCCTCAGCTCAGTGGAGACACAGTCACACACATTTCCACAAGGTGGTTTCTACGATTTCAGCACGGTTCCACTTGGGTGATTTGCCTTTGCAGAGCCTGGTGCAGGATCAACACCTCTGTTGTTGTTAGAAATTGGGAGTTGGAGGAAAAATATGGGGCTGTGGGAAAGTACATATAGTATGACTTGTTGTCATCTTAATTCACTGCTTCTGACTTCCCTTGAATGTACATAAAATCAGTGATGCTAATGACATGCCAGCATATTGGGTTTTCATAGGACCCAGTTCTACTCTGTGCATAGGATATGGCATGCAGAATTACTGCTGGTGGTACCTGACCATTCAGCTTCATGTAAATCAAAGAACAGTTTTTTCCTAAGTGCACATGCATAGGCAAACACACACATATATATGTATACACATAATTTATAAATAAAAATATTGATAGGGTCTTAGAAAGTTTAGAGCAGATATGCTTGGTCTTTCTACAGCTGACTCTTAGAGTTCCCTGAGGCCACTCATAGAAGAAAAGCCTGATATTTTAATTGTTCGATCTATTCTTCTGATCCCTGGTGTGCTGATGTTTCAGATGTTTCTCCTGACTTTCATGTCTATAGGAAATGCTAAAATGAGAATGGTTGGTGGGAGTCTTCATGCAAGAAGCTGGCGACAGGCACTGAAAGCGTGAGAAAATACCAGCGCATTCTCTTCTCTGGGTACTGCAGCAAGATTTCAGTAGCCCCCAGGGAATTTTTGAGGCTTGATTGACAGTGTTTTGATTTTTGATCCTTACCAATTTAGTTCTTGCTGTCTTCATTGATACTGCCAAATTATTCCGATGTTGCTAACATCTGTCAAATTACTGCACTGAAAATACAAATTTCTGCGAGGATTTCTGGTCAGCCAGTGGAGACTGATAACACGGGATCGGATTGACCCAGGTCAGACCCAAACTGTTGATCCTAAAGTGAGATTATCCGAATCCTGTTGCTAAAACACTGAATCCTCCAGCTCCTCTCTCTTGTATTTAATGCATTTAAAAATAAATAATGCAATCCCTGGTAAGTGTTTTTGAGCTTGAGAAACGTCTGAGCTGTTTACTGACTGCCTTTCTTGACTGGCTTTGAAATCTTGATCTTCAGTCTGGACAGAGATTAGCTTTGTGTGTGCTGGGAGGGGGTGTGTCGTGTGGTTGGGGTTTTTTTGTTGTTGTTGTTGGGGTTTTTTTGTGTGTGTGGTTTTTTTTTATTCCATTTAGGGACTGTTGCCTCAATCTGTAGTACCCCCTGCTGGCAGATGCAGTGGGTGTTGTAGCTTACCAGGTGTAGCCCATCCCCAGGGGCTGTGGCCAGAGCCCCCCTCACCTGCTGTGGGCGAGAGGAG
Organism: Anhinga rufa; assembly: GCA_013400875.1. Lineage (NCBI taxonomy): Eukaryota > Metazoa > Chordata > Aves > Suliformes > Anhingidae > Anhinga > Anhinga rufa. The sequence goes on from VZTV01062411.1 coordinate 2,335, forward strand.
AGTTGCTGGGGAGACTGGGCAGTGAGGACTCGCTCAGCTCACTCCAGCCAAAGAGAGGTTGAATAAAACCAGTTGGAAATAGAATGGGATTTCTCTCCGAGTCCCATGTATGAAAAAGGGCAATTAAAGTATTGGCATCTGTACCAAAAAACACCAGAAGAAACAGTAGGGATTTTTGTTGGGATAATATTTTCATTCTATCCCAAGATACTTTTAATTATTGATGTGATTGTTTAATGACCTCCACAAATGACATTCCAAAGTGACCACTTTTCAGTCACAGCAGACTCATAGCAATGCATCTTAGTTACCAGGCCCCAGACCTTTTCAGGAAAGAAAGTAAAGCGTTATATTCCCCAATGCATAGTATACAAGTACTAAATTGCTAAGGATAATCTTAGAGATTATCCCTCTTAAAGAGGAATTCTGTGTTTTTGGTAATTAGGTGATAGTGTCTACAAGACACAACTGCTCGTCTGTAAACCCACCCTCCCACTCTCAACTCTGCCTGAATTCTTATTTCTTCTTTGTTTTGTATTTTTAAAGATTAGGAATTGGTTTTATTTTCCCGGCTGTGTATCACATTAATCCATACTGTAGGAGGAAAATCCCTCAAGGACATTTTTTCAGAAAGTTCTCTAATGCACAGCACAATGATATTTCAAATACTCTAATGTTTATGTGTGTCTCTTTTTTTTTTTTCTTTTTTCCCCCAAGGTTCTTGTGCAGGAATATTTATTGTTGCTTGAAATAGTGAGCATTTCTTTCCCCTCCCCGAATAGTTAATCAAAAAGTTGAATATTTACAGAAACACAAATACTACAGGAATGAATACTCATCATTTTCCTAATTTCTTTTAAGCTACAGGATAGCTTCAGAACAGTTCAGAATCTTTCTGACTTATAAAACATAGATGGAAATACTGATCTGACAATACCAAACATTTTATAATAACAGTAAGTAATGTCAAGAAGGGAAAGACTTCTTTGCTGTCAAATAGGATGTTGAGAAAGGCTTCTGGATGGTTATATATAGCCTGTTTGAAGGGTCTGTTGTTTAGACACGCTTCAGGTGTGCGCACTGAATGAAAGAGAGCAGGCGCTGAAGCCAGAGTTGTGAGCCCATCACCAATGACTTTGGAGGGAGAAAGGTATGTCTTCACCCCGGCTTTTTTCCTGTAAAAAAAATTCAAAGGGAAAAGCTTTGTCCACACACAAAAGAGGATTTTTTTTGTTATTATTATTATTGTTATATTGTTTGGCAACCTCAGTGTCTTTTTTTATTCAGCTCTAGTTGACACTACATTTACGCTGTGGAGTGGAGGATTTTATATCTTTGGGCAGTCAGGAGCCTATCAAAAGCATGAAATTGCAGGTTTAAAATGGCATTTAAAAAAAACCCTTTTCATCTTGATAGTTCCTTTAAAAAGTTAGGCTTTTAAGGTTCCTCTTTTAGGCATGGATAATCTGTCTGCGTTTTAGCACTAAGACTTCCCTGTTCTGGTCTTTTGGAGGCAAAATGAAACATGTTTGAATAAAAGAAGAAGCAGTCCTCTGGCACTCAAAGTTTTAACACTGGCAGCCGCTGGCAGGTATTAGGGTGTTAGGCGACCTAGAATAAATCTGAGGAAGATGTTAGCAGGCAGAGGAAGAGGTCACTGGTAGATGATAAAACAGTAGTGGCACACTGAGCAGTTGAAAGCATGGCTTCCCAGCTGTTTGGGCATTGCCTCCTCTTACGTATCGTGTCTGTGTGGTGTGTGTATGTGTCTAGAAAATAAAGTACTTTATAAAAAGAATGATTGATCTAATGATGCAGTAACAAATTCATAGCTATTCTAATTATTATTGGATAATATTTGTATTTTTTCTGTGATATTAGCAGATGAATCTATCATTTAGTAAACCTTTAGAAATAATGAAACATATTTCTTCAGTTTCCTTCCTTGTCATGTATACTAAAGGTTATTTTCCTAAATTTGTCACGTCATTTAACTCTGTGAGCAATTCTCCTGTGTTTAGTTCCTGTACAGATCCCCATTTTGCAGTATCATCCCTATAGCAATTGCATTTACTCTTAATAGAAATTTCTTTGTTATTCATTTAAATTTGGAAGACTGTTCAGGTCGGCTCACACAAATGTGCCTGGATCACAAAAAGTCTCATTGTCCTTAATCATATTGACTCTCTTTATTTTCTTCTTCTTTCTTCTGTGAGGAGATACTATTAGACACTAATGTTATAGCATGTGTATCATGCTTCCACTTTTCTTCTCATAGTTCTAGCAGCTGCCTTTTCATTACATCACATTTCAGCATTTGACTTGTTAACCTATGTGGTTAAAAAAAAAAAGCAAGAGTGGAATAACTTCCAATACAAGACCTTTGTGTGGATTTTTAAAGTAGTTAAGAATTTTTAATGTAATCTCTGGCTTCCTTGTCTATTCAATATCTACCTGTAACTTTTTTAGTAGATGCAATACAGAAGGTTAATAATTCATAGCATTTCATTTTATAAACAGATTTAAAATGTTTCTACATTTGAAAATCATTATTTTTCCAATAAGCCTTGATCTCATTGTATTAAAATTAGATATCCCATGGATAAGCTGCAGACTTAAACAACTACTATTTTCATGTGACTCACACAAAGAGCCCACCTTTAGTTTGTGTTTTTAAAATACGTAAGTCATCCAGTCGAAGAACAGAAGCGATATAGCATGACCTACATAAACAATGCAATATGAACTGCAGGTTTAATGATAAAAATCAGTTGATACGTAGTTATTTGTGAATAATAAGCACCGGATACTTTTGCTAACAAAATGTGTTCCTCAGTATTTGTAATAAGCGAAGTGTTTCATCAAGAAGGCTTTTTTTATTTTATAATTGTGAATACATACTTTTTTTTACTCAGTGGAGTCAATATTATTATTTTTTCATTTTGAAATACATCATCTCAGTTAATCACAGAAAAGTAGTAAATCTGAGCCTTTTTAAATCGGTCTGTATCCAACACGTTTGGCAAGGGGGGAAAAAAAGAAGTTTCTTTTACCATAAACACGACCAGCTTTCAAGCAAACACGGTTTATCTCTTTCCTGTCATGGCATTTATTTCTTTATGAAATCAAGTTCTGCCTTTTTCAAATATATATACCCACTTTCTATTACTGATGAGCAGGCATCACTGTAGACAGAAGCATAAAGATGTATTTTGTGGCTGCAGAGCCCCTGCCCCACACGTGTGACCGCAGCTGTCGGCAGTTTGTGTGCTGCTGCTGTACAGAACAAGCCTGAGCACTCACTCTCTCTGCAAAGTTTGTGAGCACTCTCTGTGCAACAAAAAAAGGGAGAAATAATCTCATCTCCATTTCCAAGAGCTGCTAATTACTTACAGCATATTAAATCAAGTCCACTTGGGGAAAGACTTCCTTAATTAATTAATTTAATTAGCAATAAGGCAGAAGAGGGAGATATGGTTATCAGGAGATAATCATACCTTTGGGACACTGGATTGAGAAGACAAGCTTTGCTTCATCTTTTTTGTGATGGTGGTTTACCACTTTTATGTGGTTTTAATAAATAACCTATAGATTCTATTGAACAGTATTACATTCGGTAGTGAGCTTACTCCTAAACTCTCCTTTAGAACAAAGCAATTATAATCAGAAATTAAATGAGTGAGTTGTAGTCTGTTTGAGCGTAATAATTGGGGGAAATCATGTAGTATAACATGACCTTCTGTAAGCTGTACTGCTGGAGAACAGTCCCAGATGGATACCAGAAAAAAAATATTGAGAGAAAATACCCCACTGTTTTGGCATTTTTCCTGTAACACATTACTTTTTCTGGCAATGTGTGAAGCAAATGACTTCAAATTAATTATTTAAGTAAATAGTTTTCAAAAACTATTCAATTAGATGACCACATTTCTTCCGAGTTTGAAAAACAAAGGAAATCTTTGCTCAATAATGTGATGTTTGGGGTTTTTTTTTGGCTAGATGCAGGCTGTAACCAGATTCGCACACCTTGGTAGGCTGTAACTTTTCCGGAATCTGAGTGGGCTGAGGCAAAGCCAGGAGGGTGATACACGTCTGCATTACCCGCACAAATCCCAGGTCTTCATCAGTTTACTTTGCAGCATGGTACATTGGTCTACTTAACTAGATAGGACCATACAGTGCTTTTAAAACGGTCTGGTATAATTTTCCCACAGGAGGGTTAATCTTTTAGATTAGGTGCTCAAGAGCCACCAAAGCTAAGGAAATCTTGATGTAGAAAAGCACGTCTCTTTAAGAAAACCTTGAGGTAACTGAGCATTCAACATGCACAAAAGAAGTAGTATATCTATCTGTGCTCAAAATCAGACAGTTTTGACTTACTTTGGGGTTTGCTTAACTGAAAGTTATTTCCTTTGTACTTTAAATAATCGATATGAGCTAAAATAGTCTTCCATTCAACATTTAAATATTTTGTATTCGCTGAAATTAAGTCCAATTTCACAACAAATGCAGGAATTTTCTTGCCCACCTCATTCAGCACTCACCTAAACTGAAATTGTTTCTATCCTCTCTTTCTATGCTTTTTAATGCAACTTAATATCCAAAGGTTTTGCCCTACAGTGAAGCGATAGCGCTGTATCTCACATCCACTGCAGCATGGACAATGAAACACTCCTCTCGCTACCGCTACAACCAAACACCTATAATGTTGTTTGCTTCTTCCCTGTCTGGTTCACTTACTTGCCTTTCCCTCTGCTTTTTGCACTGACAAAGTGCCTTCTCTCTTCCATTAAAGTAGCCTTATTGTTGTAACAATAACAGAGATTATGTCTACTAGTGAAAAGGTACGTGACCTCCTCTGTCTATGCTCCCGGCGATTTCTATGTGAGCTGGCTCCCATGAGGCAGCAGCACCGTTGTGTGAGCAGGGTGGCATGCCTAAGCTAATATATTCTGCCTCTTATCCTTTCTGTTCCTCTCTCCTACTCCATCTTTCTTTGTGTTTGTAAGTCTTTCAGGCTCTGTGGTTTTTAAGACCCAACGCTAACACCTGATCTCTTTGTTATCCTTCTGGAGAAATTCAACTTCTTCAAGCCCCAGCTGGTTTCTGAGAGGTTTGAGAAAGCAGATTTCATCTCAGACTCCTTTTGTTCCCGCCAACTGAAGGTGTAGAGAAGTGCTGAGAACCTTTAACAATCCTTTTATTCACGGATAGTCATGTTGATGTCAGTCCCTTGCCTCTTTAGCACAAGGAGCATGAGGCAAACGATGTGAAAGACAGTCATAACACAGAGTATAGGAAAAAAAGCAAACAAACTGGAACTCATATATAAACAGAGATCACTTAAATCAACAAGAAACCAGCAGAGTAATCTTCCTTGCGTGCTTTAATTAAATCAAATGGTCCTCAAAAGTGACATCACCTTAACAAAAAGTGAAACTTACTGCTGATCATTTAACACTTCAGTTCTCATATTGTTATTTAAAGGATTTAGGAGTCTTCACATCATGCCTTTGGATTTGATGGGTTGGATTGACTCTGCTCTGTCCTATTTGCTCTGTTGGGCTAAACAGAAAGGAAGCAATGTGAGGCAAATCAAGATCTACATTTTTCCTAAAGCATAATGTTCTCTCATTATTGAGTCTCAAATGAGACTCAATACTGTACAACCCACAGGAAGAGATCGGGCATCTTCTGAAGATTTCTGACTTCAGCAGAAACAATACTAAAAGATTACTGTAATTTTGAAAACTGGCATGACTTCTGGCTCCAACTAAAACATTTATATATCTCTCCTTTTCTCATACTTTTATTTCAAGTGCCCTAGATGATAGCTGAATGCGTGCCTACAAGACTGCAAAGAGGCAGCAGGTTCTGAAAATGACATCCAGTCACCATGAAATTACAGTCTTCAGAGCGTATCAGTAAGAAGCTAATTCCATATAATTTCTCACTCTAGTTACAATTTTGGTCATGACAAAGAGGTGTCAGAATTTTACTGCCCATTATATTTTGTGATTTATGCTATTTTGCCATAGTACTTTGACCTTTTTAATATGCTGTATTTTGGTTGGATGGTCATTCCACTCTTCTCACTAAGAGCAAATTTTCAAGGAATGCAAGTGGCAAGGAAGAAGTTGCACTGAAATGTTTCCAAATGGGTAACTTTATGTGGGAATATGGGGTGGGGAGGGAGAAGAAGGTGAAGATTCAGCAGAACAAGAATGAAAGTTTAAAAAAAAAAGCAGTTGCTTAAAGCTGAAGGTTTCAGATTCGTTTATCCTACTGGACATTACTTTTCAACTTTAAATAACTTGAGCAGTAGGTTCAGGCTGAAAAAATTCAGAAATGCATTTTCAGTTATGTCATATTAAGACCTGATTTGTAATCACCCTATTAGTCCTACCGTACTTGGTTCAGTTATATTGGTCCCACCACGCTCTTAAGTATTTCCTCTTACATGATGTGCTTAGCTACAGAATTCTGAGGTCCTGCTGCTATATCTTTGTATGAGAACTGCTTTCTGCTCTTGGCAAGGTACCCTGTCGAGCTCTTGGGTGGGATAATGCAACTCTCCCACCTGGTTCTCCCTTTTACCTTTAATCACACTTTTGCACTGTGNATGATAAAACTGATTTATCTATCTTGGACTCTGAATAGAGCCAGTTCTTGACACAGGCCTGTTCTCTAATGACCCTGGCAGAACTTTTCTTTGGGATTCCCGGAAAAAAAAAGTGTTTCTTTTCATGCCACTTACACAAAACTGTGGCAGCTACCTTGTCTGTTCAATAACCATCAAGCCTGTAGCCTAACTTTAGCTGAGGTTTGATACAGAAACACTATGATAATTTACCAGATGCATAAGAAGGGTAGGAATAGCTCCAAAAGGAGGATCTTTCAAGACAGCTCTTGTCAGGGACAAATGGATTTCATCCATGTTACTTGCCAGGTTTTCGCTGCCTATCAAACACATTGGTTCAGACCCTCAGGTGGTGTATTAAAGCCCAGCTCAACTGACTTTAGTTGAACATGTGCCCACTGAGAGTATGGTTCTTCAATTGCATATCACAGGCCCACTAGGAATCCAGCTCAAATGTTGCAAATACGCATCTTGCTGTATGGGTGCCTACAGGGCTCCACAGAAATGGTGTTTTGCAGCGCCGGGAGTCTTTGCAGCGGTTGTCTGGAGGCATGCCGCATAGCTGTCATATCTGCTGATAAGATGAAAAGGCAGGATGTGGATAATAGTGCACATGTACTAATTGTACCACAGTTATTAGTTGGCAAACATTGGCAAGCTCCTCCAAACTGCTGTTTCAACACGCTGTAGCTCTGTGCCTCCCTGCAAAAGCATTTTCCTACACCTAAATCAGATACGGTCCATGCTGGTCCAGCAGGTTGCGGGAGCGCTTGAAAGGACAAAGACTGGGGTTGGGAGTGATGGGTGGTACTGGATCAGCACAATTTCAGTCCATGTTATACTTATGAAGGTTTAAATACCTGTTTAAGTGCCCTTGTCTCAGATGTTAGATGTCTCTGCGTAACCGTTGTTTAGTTAAGACTTGCATCGCTGTGCACGTGCCTCATGCCTTTAAGCTGGAAACACCAATATTAGACTGAGACCTATATAATACAGTATAACCTGTTCAACAGAGTAGGTAAAGCATGCTTACTAGGTTTTACAATATTCTGACTACACAGGGTAAGTCAATATTAATTTCTTTAAAGGGAAGGAAAATTTGTCACAGATGCTTCACAATTTTTAACTTAGTTATTGCATTTTTTGCAGACTGCTTTTTCCAACTCTGGTTCCAGTTACCTTGTAACTACTTCCTTAGATGAGATGTTCAGAAACCAAAAGTCCTAATAATTTCCACGAGAGGGGGGAAAAAAGGGGTAGTCCAGGTCTTCACGGTTGCATATTTGGTGCTGTTCATCTTTCTTAACAAGACTATCTATTTGAATATGAATTCATGTTGTAAAATTAACGCATTAAAGGTCTGCATCAATCATATTGAAAAGCTAGCAAAAATGAAATATAACATTCATTTTATCCTAGTTCATAAAGAAAAATATCTTCCAAGAAGCAGCAGATTACATTTTTATATAAACAAAAGTCCAGACTTAAGTGAATTACCAAGGTATTTGAGAGATTGATTATCAGAAAATTTCAGATACTTAATGAATTCCTTGTAGCATAATCCCCCAAATGCCTTCTGTTACAGTTATCTGAAAATATTCCATAACTTTTCAACTTACTTGTAGGAAATTTATTATCCACCTGTGCTTTAATACTACTTTGAAGAAGAAGCAATGCAGCCAGAAAAAAATTTTAGACAGTAATTTTCCTTATCAAAATTAATTTTCTCTGAAAATTATTTTAAGTACTTTTATCCAAAGTGAAATCTTAAGCAAAGCTTTTTGAACCTGCTACAAAATGTAATTTAGGTCACTTCCCTGATTTGGTTTATTAAATTATATTCCTATCATTTTGTCAACCAGCCTATTTAATTTTGTGTTTTCTGGACAGAGGATGAGTTACTGGATGAATACCGTAAAGCTGTGTAGAATGAGGATTTTGAATCATTATAGCAG